>CM042247.1:4406150-4413650 GCA_023566225.1 Romanogobio albipinnatus | reverse complement strand
CTGTGATCAAAGCTGAACTCTTCAGAGTCGCATGATCCTTCAGAAATCATTCTTGAGTTGATGCTCAAGAATCATTTATAATTATTATCAATGTTGAAAACAGTTGTGCTGCTGCATATTTTTGTGGAACAGATTTTTTTTTTTTAACAATTTAAGTCTTTACTGTGACTTTTGCTCAAATTAATCCATCTTTTCTGTATAAAGATTTTTTTTTTTTTTCAAATATTAAAAACGTCTATAAAACAGAACAATGGCCAATTATAAAAACATAAGAATTCAATAAAAAATCCAAAAATGAATTGTCGTTAATGACTTCCCCTCGTGTAGCTCCAAACCCATAAGACTTTTGTGCAAAAAACAAATGAAGATATTTTTAGCCGATGCCTTGTGTGCACAAAAAAAAGCGTCTTTATTCACAAATGATGTATCTTTGCCGCATGTTCACGAGCGCACCAGCTCTCACAGCAACACAACACGGACGCATGGTGGCGAACATCTGTCAGATATACATTTTGTGAATAAAGATGCTGTTTTTTGCGCACACAAAGCATTCATGTCGCTTCATAAAATCGAGGTTAAACCACTGGAGTCATATGGATTACTTTAATGTCTTTACTACCTTTCTGGGGTAAACTGTGACATGGGGGGGACATAAATCTCTCAGATTTCATTAAAAAGATCTTCATTTGTGTTTCAAAGATGAACAAAAGTCTTACAGGTTTGGAACAACATGAAGGTGAGTGATGAAACATTTTGGTTAAATTAGGTAAATCAGACAACATCAATCTTCTTCTTGTTCTTCTGCTCCTTCCACCATCCCAATCCTGAAGCTTCCACTTTCAATGCTTTAGCCTGGCTGTTTTTCTCCAGCATCTAAAGTGAGAGAAAACAATTACAGAAATGTAAATGTAAAAAAAAACAATGGCTGTCCAAACTGTAAAGTATACACCATCACTGTTAGGGCATTTCCACCTCAGGGCACAAAAGACTGGAAACTGACTAATAGCATGAGAACAATTTACTAAAATCTTCAACAGTTTTGTTACTTCCTATACATTTAAACATTTAAAATGACTATGCAAGTACTATAAAAAAGTAAACTGCTGAAATGTTAAAAGGACACTAGAAATACGGTCATCTTGTGCTCACCCTCATGTCATCAGCAAAAATGGCATGATTTAAAAATGTCTGGGTTTTCTGTCAATACAATGAAAGTCAACGGGACACAACATTGTTTTCATTGTGTGGGCAAAACAGTTCAAATCTCAAATGGCTTTGTCTGTGTTCCCCAGAAGAAAGTCATATATAGGTTTGGAGCAGCATGAGGGCGAGTAAATGACAGAATGTCTTTGTTAACAGAATAACAATGATTTTAACTTCATGCATGAATATGTAGCTTTAACTTACCAGTAAAAGTGTAAAGGTGTAAAAGTTCTCGGCAAAAGAAAGCGAACTGTACCGCTTTCCACCCTCGGTTTGGCATGTTCAGCACCGGTTCATCTCAAATCTGATGGCGCATTCGCATCTATAATATGGTTTTTGAAAATAACAACACGTGAAACAGACAGAGTTCGGCTAATGCATGTTTTCATAAAGGGACTGTGGTATTACTTACCAGTCATATGGTTCATAATGTCTAGAGATGTTCTTCGACAGGAGTTTGCTCCATCTCTAGTGCACGGCCATCAGCCAGGAAGAATCCACGCACATTAGTCACAAATATTTAGTAGCCTATACAATGCCAGGTTTATTAGAAATAAACTATAGCAGAGGTGAAATGCAGAATAGAAAAAGAGTAATATACAGATATGCAAAACAATTATCCTAAAATAAAAGAATTTACATTTTTAGGTTTACTTATTTAGTAATACTAATACAGTGTAAACAATAAAAGCCTTTTTAAAAGAACAAAAAATGTGTGCGTATATATATATATATATATATATCGCAAAAGAAAATTACAAATGCATGGTGATATATATTTAGGTTAAAATTAATTAGCTTACTTCCAAACAAAACTATCAAAATATCTCATCTACACATAAGATGTGATTTTAAAAGCCCCAACTTCCACAAACAAGAGCTCAAGTCTATAGTTAACCTGTCTATAGTTAACCTGTCTATAGTTAACCTGTCTATAGTTAACCTGTCTATAGTTAAAGCTGCACTGTGTAACTTTTTTAGTTTATTCTTAGCTAAAAACACTTAGTTCTTTCAAAAAAATATGTGCTCATTAATGTATATTTACTTCTTTCAAGTAATAAAGTATTCTCGTTTATAATATGCCATTGAAAATACATACGGGTAAGGGGTTCGAATGGGGGTCGCCATGTTGCCCCTCCATCTTGACAGTACATTAGCCAAAGAGGGACATACCCGTAAATTCAAGCTTGGCCTTTGGCGTTTGAACACTCGATGGCACCGTGTCGAATGTGAAGAGGGGGATTGCTTGAGACTGCTGTATGAAAACCTGAAAGCCTTTTTGAAAGTCTGTTGCTGATGGAGGATCACTCTTATTCTCCAGATGTCACAGAGTCGCCAAGGAAGCCAAAAAGAGAATTAAGACGGCAACACAACAGGCAAATCAACACTAATGGACGAGGTCGAACTGGAAGCCATGTTAATCTTGGACTAAATTGGCCACCGTAGGAGTTAAAACGAAATCGGAATTGGGAGGAACAGAAATTAATATTTACTGGATGGTCATATACCTTTTCACCGCTAGATGGGGGAAAATATCACACAGTGTAGCTTTAACGTTAGCATAACGGTTGCAACAGTAGATGCTAAAGGACTTTTTCCGAAGACACTAAACCATTTCTATAAAGTAATATTCAACGCAAGCGTGTCATTTACATGAAAGAAAGTGTCAGTAACATTTGTATGAACTATTTGTGTAATTGTAGGCACTAAACTAACCTGAAATTATGAAAATAACAATGAGAGACGGAGTTTTGCAGCTTGTCTCGTCAGTTGAGTTGAGGCTCCGTTTCCATGGTAACGCCCTCTGAGCCAGTTCAAATGTTCAGTGCGCGCGCCCATTAAAACACGTATAAGTCACGTAGCATTTACATAAATGCCAAATTGATGGAGTGAATTATTTGATAATCAGATCAAATGTCCTGAAACTTGATGCATTGAGTGGATAGCAGGCCTGTGAACCTAGCCTACATCAAACTGTAAACTGAATGAGAATAAAGCAGTATTAAGAATGTAAAACTATTTTGAAGTCAGATATAGGTTATAATAGGCTATACATAAGGCATTAATTTATTTTTTCTCATACTGTATATGTACAATTACAGATGTAACATGAAGCTTATGTTCTATGTATTTTTTGTACATATATTTTTTAAAAGCATTTCAATATATTTAACAGTGCACTTCACATATAGCTAAATGTGAATATATTACATATGGGTGCAATTAAAATGAATTTATTAATAGGCTATATAAGTGCTCTGGTTTATTATGGCCTAATGGTGTTTAAAATACTGTGATATTTTATGGATGGCATATTACTAAATGTGATTGTTAAATGTTCAGAAATAGATGTACTAATACACAGCACAAGCGTTTTCAATGAGAGATGGCCTACTAGGGGCGATTCTTGCTGGATTTCTGCCAGATCATACAGTAGGCGATATGTTTATATATGGTTTGGGAACGTACTGCTTATACACACATCATTTATCTGCTGGTTGTGCGATGACACACACGTAACTTGAAACCATTTCTACAACAATCTATTTCTTCACTTGCTTTAATAGACGGACTAATTATGTTTATGGCTATATTAGCACTATGTGGTCCGAAACAGACGCGCATCTTGGGCTAAATTTGGACCAAATCTGACGGACCAAACAGAGCCCAGTGTAGTAACGTCAGTTCGTGTGGGAAGAAGGAGGCGGGAACCGGCGAACATTTAAAACGTTTAATCAAAAATAAACAGAAAATAAAATGGCGGCGGCAGCCCCTCGCGGCCGACTGCCGCCTACACACAAACAAACACAAAATGAAAATAAAAAGCTGCAGCCCCTCGCGGTCGACTGCAGCATACACATAACAAAACATAAATAAAACACAACACAAAATCCAGGCCTGGTCCTCTCTCGTCCCTCACTGTCGTCGCTCCTCCTTTATACTCCCTCACTCCTCCGCGAGAGCCGAGATCGCTGTGGCGCGCAGCTGGCGCTCATCCTCCCTGATGAGTGCCGCCTCGTCCCGCCCTCACGGTCCCTCGGCCTCGGTGCTCGCAACACCCAGTTTTCAACGTCTTTTTTTGAGCTAAATTTGGACCAAATCTGACGGACTAAACAGAGCCCAGTTTTCAACGTCTTTTTTTGGGCTAAATGAAGGCTATGACGGGCCGACTTGATTTAGCCCAAAAAACAACGTCCAAAAGACGTCTGGTGCTGGGTGGGATGGTTTTACTACAAATAAAACCAAAAAAACATGGTTATTGTAGTAAAACCATGGTAACCGCAAATTAACCATGGTTTTGCTTCTCTAACCATAGTTTAACCATTATATTTGTGGTAAAACTGTAGTTATATAAATGGTATTCAATTAGCCAAAAAACCATGGTTACTACATTTTTACTACAATAAAACCATGGTTAAATTTCGTAAGGGACGTACGTCTGCAAGATGTCTGTTAAAGATCACTTAATCTGGAAAGCATCTGCTGTTTACAAACATCTGCTAGACGTCTTTAAGATGCCAGTTTTTCATACATTCTAAATCATAAACATCTTAAAGACATTGTTTAAACGTCTATTTGACATCTGACAGGAAACGACGTATTGCAGATGAGCAAACGCTCTAAAAAATACGTCTTCCAGATGTAAACACACATCAAATCGACGTCTCCGAGATGTATGTGTGCTATCTGGGTAATGACAAAAATATAATTTTTGGCTGAACTAACCCTTTAAACTAATAAACTTTGTCAGAACTTTGAGAAAACCTTAAAGCTAAAGCTATTTTGTTAAATAATTTTCTTTTGCTCTTTTTGTGTAATCATATATTACTGTTCTTTTGTTTATTCTTCAGTTTGTTCACTCTTTCATTCGGTCTCTTGCACTTCATACTTTTTCTGTTTTGTTTTTTTAGATCCACAGCACTCACACAGTGACGTGTGTTTACAATGTACGTATTACTAAATTAATGTCCATTATTATTTTTATTTTATATTGTATTTTCTCGAAATCATGACACTAAACAGGCAAAAGGATAGACACTCTCAGAGAATGATGTTAAGTCTATGTTAAATATATAATGTGTAGCGGCCCCTTGGATTTATTGATCAAGACGCAGAGAGTTTCAAACGGGTGTCAATTTATTTTCCTCTCAACGAGCACCATGTAGCACAAGCACCATGAACACCGTGAAAACTACAGAAGAAAACAGAAGAAATACAAAATGCTTCTATGTAGCTTCACAAGTAATTTGCATATAAATCATGTTCACATATTAATCATGTTTACAATCATGTTTTACAACTAATGACCAATATGAAATATGAAATGTGTTTTTTAAGCCTTTATGATAAATAAATATCACATGCTTCTTTTAAATTAAATACAATGCATTATAATTGTTCACAGAAGGAATACATTGTTTTCATATTGATGACATGTGCCATTACCTATAAAAAAGTAATGACATTCTCTTTCCTTAAACAAAATCCCTTCTGATAATAATACACACTCCACACATTTTTCCTTCATACCTCATTCCGCTCTCCAAGGGCGCTAATCAAAGTGTTTCCGCCGTCATCTAGTATGCTCTCTAGCTCGACACACTCTCACAGTTCAGAACTCTTAGAAATAACGTGCACAAACAATACAAATAAAGTAAATCACAATGTAAACTCTTTCAAGATTCAAAAATGGATGAAAATGATTAATAACTCATGTGTTTACAAGTTTTACCATTTTTTCCGACGATGTGCGAGCACCACATTGAAGAGAGTAGCAGGAAGTTTAGCGTCACAAAAAAATATCAGAAGAAGAAAACGGCCCGGTTTTTCAAAATAAAAGCGGAACGGACAAAGAGACACTGTAGAACTCGAATGTCTTATATTAACATATAAATATAATAGAGTAGAAGAATATTAATGTGATTCAGACATTTACAGATATCAGACATTTACATAATGTAATAATGTGGAGATGGTGGTCCAGTGGGTTAAACCACTGAACTGATACGCAGAAGGTTGCTGGTTCTATCCCAGCGGTCACCACCAGTGTTGACCTTGAGCAAGGCACTTTACTCCATGTTGCTCCAGGGGGATTGTCCCTGTAATAAGTGCAGTGTAAGTCACTTTGGATAAAAGCGTCTGCCAAATGCATGAATTTAAATGTAAATAATCTATAAGCCAAGGCATATTCAACTTCACTCATTCCCTTCACCTTGAAAGCAAATATGATCCATGAGTCCCAGTGCACTGAAATATTTCATGAAAGTACTTACTATTTTGACGTTTGTTCTTTGTTAATATATTGTGTTTTCTCCTTTATGTCGCAGCCTGAAAAACACTTACAGCTGAACTTTGTGTAAAGAAAAGAGTGTGTGTCGTCTAACAGGTTTTTCTGGATTCGGCCCATGACCGACTCTGACTGGATAGAGAAAATAAATCACAGAACAGCAAAATCATATGAATCCAATGTGCACATATGTTCTCAAACACACACACATACTGTGTGAAATATACAGGGTAAGATTGAGTGAGATGAAGCTACTTTTAAATGATCCTCTTGGGCATTAGGGGTGTGACGAGTCTCGAGCCACGAGATCTCGCGATATTAAAACATGACAATATTTCTCCTCGAGGTGAAAAGCTGTCTCGTGACATCAGCATGAGGGAGTTGGGTTTGTCCTTTTACAGCGCTTGCATTATATTGTGCTGTCTTTACTGCATATGATAATTCATACTCAGAAAGTAGAACTGAAGTGACATTCATTACAAGATGATTAGAGGTTAAAACATTACAACATGGACCGATGTTGTTGTTGTTATGTTAGTGACTTTAATAAACGTCATCAGCATGAGCTAGTGCTGAACAAATAGAGCGAGATGAACCGCACTTTGGTCATTGTGGTTTTTATAGGCTACACTAAAGAGAAAGGAAAACATAAAAAAACGCATCACATGACCCCTTTAATACAAATGTAACACAACTATTATTATAAACATGATTATACACTCAAGCTTCCAGTGTTTGTAAATGAATCTTTCTTTAGTCTTTGTCTCCCTCTGCTGGTCCAACACAAACACATTCAGGCTCTATTATTCTCTCTGTAACAAAACACACACCTTTTGAGTTTAAACTGTGTGTTTATAGAAATAAAATGGTTCATCTGTGAATGAGAAACTGTGATTGGCTGCTGTGAAATAAAAGGTGTTTCACTGCCGCCTCATCAGGTCTGTCAGAGGATCGCTGAAATCTAAATGAAGTCTTAATTTATAACAGTGAAGTCACTGCATCTTCAGTCT
>CM042247.1:4396150-4403650 GCA_023566225.1 Romanogobio albipinnatus | reverse complement strand
CGCTTCCATCCTCCTTTTGCCCGCATATAGGCAAAGACTCAAACAGGAAACACCCGCCCTCAGAACCATCCAGTGCTGGTCGGATCAATCAGATTCTATGCTACAGGACTGTTTTGATCACGCGGACTGGGAGATGTTCCGGTCGGCCTCTGATGACGACATCGAGGTTTACGCTGATAGCGTAACGTGTTTCATCAGGAAGTGCGTAGATGACGTTGTTCCGACCAAAACAATTCGGCTGTACCCTAACCAGAAGCCGTGGCTAAATGGGGATGTTCGCGCGGCACTCAATGCGCGGACCTTCACTTTTAACTCCGGTAACGCGGAGGAGCATAAACAAGCAAGTTATGCCCTCCGGAAAACCATCAGAGCAGCAAAACGCCAGTACAGGGACAAGATTGAAGGACAGTTCAACACCACCGACTCCAGAAGCATGTGGAGGGGAATTAACACCATCACGGACTATAAAGGGAACACAAACTCCACCGTGAACACCGCTGCCTCTCTCCCGGACGAGCTCAACACCTTCTATGCTCGCTTTGAGGTAACTAACACCGCCCTCGCGGAGAGAGAGCTCGCGGCTGAAGATACAGAGGTTAGTGCACTCTCTGTATCTGTCGCGGATGTAACCCGATCCTTCCGGCGGGTGAACGTCCGTAAAGCTGCGGGTCCAGACGGCATTCCCGGCCGTGTGATCAGAGCGTGCGCGCACCAACTGGCTGGAGTCTTCACGGACATTTTTAACCTGTCCCTCTCCCTGTCTGTGGTCCCCACATGCTTTAAAACGTCCACTATTGTTCCTGTACCTAAGTAATCAAAAACCACCTGCTTAAACGACTGGCGTCCTGTTGCTCTGACCCCCATCATCAGTAAATGCTTTGAAAGAATAATCAGAAACCACATCTGCTCTGTTCTCCCCCCCTCACTGGACCCACTGCAGTTTGCATACCGCACAAACCGTTCCACTGATGATGCCATTTCATCCACTATACACACTGCTCTCTCCCACCTGGAAAAGAGGAACACATATGTGAGAATGCTGTTTGTGGACTACAGCTCAGCATTCAACACCATTGTGCCCTACATACTTGACGGGAAACTCCGGGCTCTAGGCTTAAACAGCCTGTTATGCAGCTGGATCCTGGACTTCCTGTCAAACAGACGCCAGGTGGTCAGAATGGGCAGTAACATCTCCTCATCACTGACTCTCAACACTGGAGCCCCTCAGGGCTGCGTTCTCAGCCCACTCCTGTACTCCCTGTACACACATGACTGTGTGGCAACCCACAGCTCCAACACCATCATCAAGTTTGCTGACGATACGACGGTGGTAGGTCTTATCACAGACAATGATGAAACGGCCTACAGAGAGGAGGTGCACACTCTGACACGGTGGTGTCAGGAGCACAACCTCTCACTCAACGTCAGCAAGACCAAGGAGCTGGTGGTCGACTTCAGGAGGAATGAGAGAGAACACCGCCCCATCACCATCGATGGAGCACCGGTGGAGAGAGTCAGCAGCTTCAAGTTCCTCGGTGTCCACATCACAGAGGAACTCTCATGGTCCGTCCACTCCGAGGCCGTTGTGAAGAAGGCTCATCAGCGCCTTTTCTTCCTGCGACGGCTGAGGAGGTTTGGAATGAACCGCCACATCCTCACACGCTTCTACACCTGCACCATCGAGAGCCTGCTGACTGGCTGCATCACCACCTGGTACGGCAACAGTACCGCCCGCAGCCGCAAGGCCCTGCAAAGGGTAGTGCGCACGGCCAGCTGCATCATCGGAGGTGAGCTTCCCTCCCTCCAGGACATTTACGCCAGGCGGTGTGTGAAGAGAGCTCAGAGGATCATCAGAGACTCTAGCCACCCGAACCATGGGCTGCTCTCACTGCTGCCATCAGGCAGACGGTACCGCAGCATCAGAACACGCACCAGCCGACTCCAGAACAGCTTCTTCCCACAAGCAATCAGACTACTTAACTCCTGATCCATCAGGATCATAACACACACTGGACAGAATATCACTCAGCACAACCCACTGTAGATACACACACATTATATACACATTTATTTATCATACAGCATCTATTGCACTTTGGATTTCAATTTTTCAATCTGTGAATAATATTTTATACTATACATTGTATATTATTATTACTATTATAGCGTAATGTATATTGTTTAGTGTATGTTTAGTGTATATTGTTTAAAGTATATGTATATTGTAAGTATGTGTATATTGTTTAGTGTATGTTTAGTGTATATTGTTTAAAGTATATGTATATTGTAAGTATGTGTATATTGTTTAAAGCTGTGAGAACTACACTCACATTGTGTAAATTATTTATTGTTTATTGTAGTGTATACTGTGCTGTGAGTAATTGTGTGCGCATCAGATGTGTAATCTGATGCTGCTTTAAATGTTGTACATGTCATGTCATGACTACTATGTTGCTCGGAACTGCACCTAAGAATTTCACCTACTGTTGCACTTGTGCATATGTAGAGTGACAAATAAAGTGATTTGATTTGATTTGAGAGAGAGAGTTAGCTCGGCCCTCCCTCATGCAGTATAATTGGTTGGGCTGATCAGACGAAACGGTGTGGTCTAACAGCGCTCAGATGGCCAATCAAAGCAAAGTAGGCGGGTCCATGCACACACACACACACACACACACACACACACACACACACACACACACATGCGTGAGAGTGTGTTACTGTGTTTGTGACTGTTTGCGTTTGTGAGTGTGTGTGTGACTGTGTGTGAGAGAGTGTGTGTGACTGTGTGTGTGTGTGTGTGTGTGTGTGTGTGTGTGTGTATATGTGTGTATGTGTGTTACTGTGTGTGTGCGTTACTGTGTGTTTATGAGAGTGAGAGAAAGAAAGAGAGAGAGAGAGAGAGAGAGAGAGAGAGAGAGAGAGAGAGAGAGAGAGAGAGAGAGAGAGAGTGAGTGAGTGTGACTGTGTGTGAGACTGTGTGTGTGAGAGAGTGTGTGCGTGTGACTGTGTGTGTGAGAGAGTGTGTATGAGTGAGAGAGAGAGTGTGACTGTGTGTGTGTGTGTGTGTGTGTGACTGTGTGTGTGTGTGTGTGTGTGTGACTGTGTCTGTGTGTTACTGTGTGTGTGAGAGTGTGTGCGTTACTGTGTGTTTATGAGAGTGAGAGAAAGTCTTTGGAAAGGTTTGCTTGTATTGTTTGTTTGTTTGTTTGTATGTATGTAAGTTTTATTGAAGTGTTTTAACCGATTGTTTGTGAAGCACCTTGGGCAACATCTGTTGTATTATGTGTGCTATATAAATAAATGAAAAAAAAAAAAAAATGAAAAAAAGTGATGCAACAAAGATTGTTTTGGATGTACAGCAGCTTTAGAAGAAATCATTGTCCAGCTTAGATAAGTGTTTGATTGATTCATTTCCATTCCCGTAAGGGGCCGATTAAATGACACCGTTTTCAACTGAAAACAGAAAACTTTTAATGTTTTCTGGCCATTCAGTTACACGACAACAGAGTTTTGGTGGCCTGAAAATGCAAACTTTGAAATAGGTTTCAAAGAGCAAGGTTTTGAAAATGATACCGTTAAAATTTCTGTGTAAACGTGAATCCGTGAAAACTGTGGCGGCATGCACATGCATATTACGTGTTTAGTCTATAGCAGAGCTTCCCAAACTTCAGAGGGTTATATATTAAAAAAAAAAATATATATAGCGTTATATAGCCAACATAAGCTATACAATTTTTTTCTGTTTAACTTAGACCTATATTAGACTCCAAGTTGAAATAAAAGAAAAGGGTTTTTACACTGGGCACGTTTGCTGCAGTCCAAGTCCGAACGCGATATTTCCCGGTTTCCCCCGCAGCGTTGGTCAACTTGATTCTTTTCAACCCTGGTGCATCTTACATAATCAATGTAAGGGGGGAAGGGGGAGTCACCACATTTGAATAAGAAACAATATCGAGTCTATAAAACACAAAGCACGACAAGCATATCGTTGAGAACACTCTTTTAAACAGCTAACACACAGGGACATTAATTGACTGCACATCACATTTTTGACATTGTTGATCCTTCTTGCAATCATAATGCAATGACCTATGGCCTACATTAAACCTTTAAATAAAATGATTATTGGGCTGTTGACACTGTCATAAAATAAAAGAGAAAATTGTATCAAATAAAATTAACGCAAAAAACCTTTCTACCTTGCAAGAGCATGTGAGCGGAGCTCCACTCATGAACCGCACACCGGTAAAATGACACTCAAATCCCGCTCCCACATGGCATTTCTCAGTATACTGTACTGTAGCCTACTATACTTGTTGTAGCCATTAAATCACGTATTTAATTTTATATGTTTAAATATCCTATTATAATGTTATTATTTTATTTAATCTACATTGATTATGAAAAGTGAACAGGACACATAAGTTGTGAAATTGGTCAGAAGATATGGGGGTCAGAAGAAATTATTTTGACCACTTAATTTGTTGAAAGTCTTTCTTTAAAGTTAATTTTGTTTTTCATAAATTGTATCTTAATTTTAAAAAAAAATTTTATCAGCCAATTGCCTTGATTTAATAAATAATAAGCAAATCGCATAGCAGACAATGACATGGAGCCGCCAGCGCCACGTGAACAACGGTCTAAACGAACAACTTCTAGAAAAAAACGTTAGTTGGGGGCAGCCTTGCTAGGCTACTTATTTCAGATAGGATATGCTGTTTCGAATATACAGGGAGTGCATAATTAATAGGCAAATGAGTATTTTGACCACATCATCCTCGTTATGCATGTTGTCTTACTCCAAGCTGTATAGGCTGGAAAGCCTACTACCAATTAAGCATATTAGGTGATGTGCATCTCTGTAATGAGAAGGGGTGTGGTCTAATGACATCAACACCCTATATCAGGTGTGCATAATTATTAGGCAACTTCCTTTCCTTTGGCAAAATGGGTCAAAAGAAGGACTTGACAGGCTCAGAAAAGTCAAAAATAGTGAGATATATTGCAGAGGGATGCAGCAGTCTTAAAATAGCCAAGCTTCTGAAGCGTGATCATCGAACAATCAAGCGTTTCATTCAAAATAGTCAACAGGGTCGCAAGAAGCGTGTGGAAAAACCAAGGCGCAAAATAACTGCCCGTGAACTGAGAAAAGTCAAGCGTGCAGCTGCCAAGATGCCACTTGCCACCAGTTTGGCCATATTTCAGAGCTGCAACATCACTGGAGTGCCCAAAAGCACAAGGTGTGCAATACTCAGAGACATGGCCAAGGTAAGAAAGGCAGAAAGTCGACCACCACTGAACAAGACACACAAGCTGAAACTTCAAGACTGGGCCAAGAAATATCTCAAGACTGATTTTTCTAAGGTTTTATGGACTGATGAAATGAGAGTGAGTCTTGATGGGCCAGATGGATGGGCCCGTGGCTGGATTGGTAAAGGGCAGAGAGCTCCAGTCCGACTCAGACGCCAGCAAGGTGGAGGTGGAGTACTGGTTTGGGCTGGTATCATCAAAGATGAGCTTGTGGGGCCTTTTCGGGTTGAGGATGGAGTCAAGCTCAACTCCCAGTCCTACTGCCAGTTTCTGGAAGACACCTTCTTCAAGCAGTGGTACAGGAAGAAGTCTGCATCCTTCAAGAAAAACATGATTTTCATGCAGGACAATGCTCCATCACACGCGTCCAAGTACTCCACAGCGTGGCTGGCAAGAAAGGGTATAAAAGAAGAAAATCTAATGATATGGCCTCCTTGTTCACCTGATCTGAACCCCATTGAGAACCTGTGGTCCATCATCAAATGTGCGATTTACAAGGAGGGAAAACAGTACACCTCTCTGAACAGTGTCTGGGAGGCTGTGGTTGCTGCTGCACGCAATGTTGATGGTGAACAGATCAAAACACTGACAGAATCCATGGATGGCAGGCTTTTGAGTGTCCTTGCAAAGAAAGGTGGCTATATTGGTCACTGATTTGTTTTTGTTTGGTTTTTGAATGTCAGAAATGTATATTTGTGAATGTTGAGATGTTATATTGGTTTCACTGGTAAAAATAAATAGTTGAAATGGGTATAAATTTGTTTTTTGTTAAGTTGCCTAATAATTATGCACAGTAATAGTCACCTGCACACACAGATATCCCCCTAAAATAGCTAAAACTAAAAACCATTTCCAAAAATATTCAGCTTTGATATTAATGAGTTTTTTGTGTTCATTGACAACATGGTTGTTGTTTAATTATTAATGTTGTAAAATTAATCCTCAAAAATACAACTTGCCTAATAATTCTGCACTCCCTGTATACTGTGTGAAATATACAGGGTAAGATTGAGTGAGATGAAGCTACTTTTAAATGATCCTCTTGGGCATTAGGGGTGTGACGAGTCTCGAGCCACGAGATCTCGCGATATTAAAACATGACAATATTTCTCCTCGAGGTGAAAAGCTGTCTCGTGACATCAGCATGAGGGAGTTAGGTTTGTCCTTTTACAGCGCTTGCATTATATTGTGCTGTCTTTACTGCATATGATAATTCATACTCAGAAAGTAGAACTGAAGTGACATTCATTACAAGATGATTAGAGGTTAAAACATTACAACATGGACCGATGTTGTTGTTGTTATGTTAGTGACTTTAATAAACGTCATCAGCATGAGCTAGTGCTGAACAAATAGAGCGAGATGAACCGCACTTTGGTCATTGTGGTTTTTATAGGCTACACTAAAGAGAAAGGAAAACATGAAAACGCATCACATGACCCCTTTAATACATTAATACAAATGTGATACAACTATTATTATAGACATGATTATACACTCAAGCTTCCAGTGTTTGTAAATGAATCTTTCATTAGTCTTTGTCTCCCTCTGCTGGTCCAACACAAACACATTCAGGCTCTATTATTCTCTCTGTAACAAAACACACACCTTTTGAGTTTAAACTGTGTGTTTATAGAAATAAAATGGTTCATCTGTGAATGAGAAACTGTGATTGGCTGCTGTGAAATAAAAGGTGTTTCACTGCCGCCTCATCTGGTCTGTCAGAGGATCGCTGAAATCTAAATGAAGTCTTAATTTATAACAGTGAAGTCACTGTATCTTCAGTCTCTGTTGATTCTGTTGACTGTGAGTCTCTGTAGTGGATCCTTATTCACCATCAGATTATCAGCAAAACATCAGACTGGCATCTGATGGCCAATCCTAAAATAAAACACACACACAGTCACATATGCAGTATGAGACATTACGTCTGTCACATCTTTTCATAAGAAAACTGAGCACTAACTAGATAAGCTTTATTAATTCATTCTCAAACATGATAATATAGCTTCTATCTGATGCTCAAAGTCACTTTAGAAAATCAAAAGGTCATGAAAGGTCACTCACACAACGGACAGCTGATACAGAACCAGCAGAAATGATCATTACACTCCACTACACATTTACTTTTATTTCTAGTGAGTAAAACAGCCATTTGAACTTTAAATGAAAATATGATGATGGAAA
>CM042247.1:4373650-4388650 GCA_023566225.1 Romanogobio albipinnatus | reverse complement strand
GGTTAAGAATAAATTCAATGATAAAATCATTTGCAATCACACCACCGGCCTCGCACCGTTCTCTCACAATTCTCGCCCGCCCTGCTCGTCACACACAGAGACTCAGTTTCATGTCAGAGTCACGTATGATCTTACCGCAGTGTCTCCAGTTTACAGTGAGGATTCTCCAGAACAGCAGAGAGCAGCTTCACTCCTGAGTCTCCTAGATTATTCCCATCTAGATACAGATCTCTCAGGTGTGAGGGGTTTGATCTCAGAGCTGAAGCCAGAGCAGCACAACCTTCATCTGTGACACCAAAATTATACAACCTGTAGAGAACAATGACACACATTAAGTCTATCTCCAAAGCTAAACATGACCACTTAAACAAAATAAATACAGGGAGTGCAGAATTATTAGGCAAATTAGTATTTTGACCACATCATCCTCGTTATGCATGTTGTCTTACTCCAAGCTGTATAGGCTGGAAAGCCTACTACCAATTAAGCATATTAGGTGATGTGCATCTCTGTAATGAGAAGGGGTGTGGTCTAATGACATCAACACCCTATATCAGGTGTGCATAATTATTAGGCAACTTCCTTTCCTTTGGCAAAATGGGTCAAAAGAAGGACTTGACAGGCTCAGAAAAGTCAAAAATAGTGAGATATATTGCAGAGGGATGCAGCAGTCTTAAAATAGCCAAGCTTCTGAAGCGTGATCATCGAACAATCAAGCGTTTCATTCAAAATAGTCAACAGGGTCGCAAGAAGCGTGTGGAAAAACCAAGGCGCAAAATAACTGCCCGTGAACTGAGAAAAGTCAAGCGTGCAGCTGCCAAGATGCCACTTGCCACCAGTTTGGCCATATTTCAGAGCTGCAACATCACTGGAGTGCCCAAAAGCACAAGGTGTGCAATACTCAGAGACATGGCCAAGGTAAGAAAGGCAGAAAGTCGACCACCACTGAACAAGACACACAAGCTGAAACGTCAAGACTGGGCCAAGAAATATCTCAAGACTGATTTTTCTAAGGTTTTATGGACTGATGAAATGAGAGTGAGTCTTGATGGGCCAGATGGATGGGCCCGTGGCTGGATTGGTAAAGGGCAGAGAGCTCCAGTCCGACTCAGACGCCAGCAAGGTGGAGGTGGAGTACTGGTTTGGGCTGGTATCATCAAAGATGAGCTTGTGGGGCCTTTTCGGGTTGAGGATGGAGTCAAGCTCAACTCCCAGTCCTACTGCCAGTTTCTGGAAGACACCTTCTTCAAGCAGTGGTACAGGAAGAAGTCTGCATCCTTCAAGAAAAACATGATTTTCATGCAGGACAATAAAAATAAATAATTGAAATGGGTATAAATTTGTTTTTTGTTAAGTTGCCTAATAATTATGCACAGTAATAGTCACCTGCACACACAGATATCCCCCTAAAATAGCTAAAACTAAAAACTACTTCCAAAAATATTCAGCTTTGATATTAATGAGTTTTTTGTGTTCATTGACAACATGGTTGTTGTTTAATTATTAATGTTGTAAAATTAATCCTCAAAAATACAACTTGCCTAATAATTCTGCACTCCCTGTAAATAACAATGCTGTCAATATGAAATATATATAAATACTCATTAGTTCATGTTGTTCAAATTAGGGATGCACCGAATCCAGATTTTTGGGGTTTGGCCGAATACCGAATCCACTGGTTAAGATTCGGCTGAATCCGAATACCGAATCCTACTCCCACCTAGGGCTGGGTTTCGATTCAAATTTCAAGAATCGATTCGATTCCGATTCTCAAGATCTTGAATCGATTATCATTATTCGATTCGATCCGATCTGATCTGATCCAATCTTCGAGATTTAGAAGTGTTTTTGAAGAAAGCATTTTTTCCAGCAGTTACCTGAATTACAGGACTGTAGTTATGCAACATATTGATACTATTATTATAGACATTCAACTGCAAATTAATGGAGTATTGATGGTTGTAAAGAACAATCCCCCTTCTAGAGTGTTGATACAACTGCTTTCACAAACTTGCACTGGTGTAGACGACAGAGGACGCAGAGGTATATCAGCAGCAGTAGACCAATTATTTAGACGCGAACCTGATGTATTATTAAAAATGAAATTAAGAATTGACATTAAGATGCAAATGCACCTTTATTTTTTATTTTAATGATCAACATTTAGAACACATTTGGTTACTGGCTTCACAGTAAACAGACAACATTACACAGAATGTAAATACAATTTGAACTTACAAAACCTTTAGAACACAACTGTGTCACAGTTTTGTGTAAAACCTTCAAGTACTCCAGGTATAAGGTGTGCAACATTCGGCAGTTTGAAACAGGTGTTGTGCCGAAAACGGCACCCCTGCCGTGAAATGCACCCTCGTCGCGAGAACGCGCATTTGTAGATAACCGCCTTAAAACGAATAGCCTACCAATCATTAGCGTTCTCGTTATATATCACATTTTACTCCCATTAAAGTCCAGATATTATGTAATTATGTAAGATATATCAACATGAAGTAATCAAGACTGACTGTAATATTTAATATGCTTTATCAAAAGCACTGTATTTTCTTAGAATTTCCCTCACAATTTTAACAATAGTCCACTGTATGAAGATGTTTTGTGTATAATGTCACAGTTTACTTCATTTTGTATGAGTATGTATTATATATAAACACATATACATATATATGTGTGTGTGTGTGTGTGTGTGTGTGTGTGTGTGTGTGTGTGTGTGTGTGTGTGTGTGTGTGTGTGTGTGTGTGTGTGTGTGTGTGTGTGTGTATATATATATATATATATATATATATATACACATACATTTATACACATGCATGCATACAATCAAACCAATAATTATTCAGACATTTTTGATTAAAGATAAAGTATTTTGCGAGATAATGTTTTTATTTGAATTCAGAAACAAGCTTAGGTTACATAATATCTGGACTTTAATGAGAGTAAAATGTGATATATAACGAGAACGCTAATGATTGGTATTCGTTTTAAGGCGGTTATCTACAAATGCGATTTCTCGCGACGAGGGTGCTTTTCACGGCAGGGGTGCCGTTTTCGGCACAACACCTGTTTGCGAGTCCAGGTTGATTATGTGCGCGAAGCAGCCGACGTGGGTTAGCCCCGTAATCTCAACTGCACGGATCATATTCGCCGCGTTGTCAGTGACTATGGCTGGGTCTTTACTCAGCAGCCCCCACTCCTTCCTCCATAGCTTTGGTTAACATTTCAGCTAGACTGACAGAGCGATGGTCCGTTTGAACTTCGGTTGCCTGCAGCACGTAAGACACGAGGTTCCAGAGCTCGTCCATGTTCGTTGTTTTAATGTCCTTCCACCTCGCGCACATGCGTGAATTCAATGACGCGTCAAATTAAAATTCACGGGGAAAATGTAGGCCTATTATTAAATCGATCCTCTGAGTTAGGGATCGATCTTTAGAAATTAATATGAAAAAATGTTGATTTTTTCAACACAGCCCTACTCCCACCCTCAGTCCATTATCACAGTAAACACATTAAAAAAGTAAACAACATCCACAGCAGTGTAGGGATGCTATTGACCATTTAACCGTTAACCGAAAGTAAGAACTTTGACCGATTAATACTATCAGTTAAACGGTTTAAATATTAAAAAAAAAAATGTTATGCATCTGTATGCTTGAGTGTGTGTCTGTGTGTGTGCGCCTGTCTGTCTGTGTGTGTTCGTGAGTGTGTTTGTTCGTGAGTGCGCATGTGTGTGACTGTGTGTGTGTGTGTGTGTGCACGCGCGCATGTGTGACTGTGTGTGTGTGAGTGAGTGAGAGAGAGTGTGTGAGTGAGTGTGTATGTGACTGGGTGTGTGTGTGTGTGTGTGTGTGTGTGTGTGTGTGAGCGTGTGTCCGTGAGTGTGTATTTGTTTGTGAGTGTTTGTGTGTGTGTGTGTGTGTCCGTGAGTGTGTGTGTGTGTGTCCGTGAGTGTGTGTGTGTGTGTCCGTGAGTGTGTGTGTGTGTCCGTGAGTGTGTGTGTGTGTGTGTGTGTGTGTGTGTGTGTGTGTGTGTGTGTGTGTGTGTGTGTGTGTGTGTGTGTGTATGTATCAGTGATGCGCGGGTTGATCCAAAATGAGCGGTCACCCGCGGTTACGAGTCATCCAAAAATTTTTTTAATGATATTCGGGTCACGGTCGGTCGGGTCGTCAATAAATCCTTATTTACCTTTTGAATGTTGAGCGTTATTAACTTTTGAATAAATGCGGACGCGGGACAAAATGCCCGATTTCCCAACACGTTGAACTGAGCAATGCCATTGTACCATTTTAATAAGCTACTTTTAAACGCATTTAGCTCCGAAAAGTCAGTTTTATGTATTTTCTGAGAGGGGGCCGGATTTTTGTTGGGAAAGTCGGGGGAGAGACGCACACTTCGATTAGACTGGATAAACACATGCAGCATCTTAATTGTTAAGAAAATGAAACGAAATGAATGAATAAATCAAGCCTGTATTACATAACACTAGGCTATATCATACAGCATTCAGAAAAAGAACAGTTTGCACTCCTAAGGGCTTTCACACTTTTCCAAAAGTGGGCCTTCTCTCAGTTGACCTGCTGATAAATTCTTCAAGCCGGGTCAAAACATAAACATGGCGTTCATCAATAATATGCATCTAGAGCTGAAATGGAAAATGATGGGCCGCCTCAAGAACGGCCTGCTCTCGCCGCTGCACCTCTGAGCGCACCACGTCAGGGCCTGAAACATTTTCTCAATGGCCCAATGACGCTACGATGAGCATTTACTACTTTTTAAAAATGCGGGTCAGGAAGCGGGTCGGGTACAATATTTTATTTTATTTTTTTTGCGGTCCGAGTTGCGGGCGGGTTAGTTGAAAACGTCGGTCAGGTGCAGGTTGTTTATACATTGACCCGCGCATCACTGGTGTGTGTGTGTGTGTGTGTGTGTGTGTGTGAGAGAGTGTGTGTGTTTATGTGCGTGTGTGTGTGTTTATGTGTGTATGTGACTGTGTGTGTGTGAGCCAGACCTGCCAACCTTGAAGAAATTTTATGAGTACTCCTACCCCCCCGAAACAACCCCACCCCCCACCCCCGCCCGGGCGCCCAGCACACACCTGACAGCAAGAGGTTAAGGAGAAAAAAAAAAGACTATTTTATTGCAATACTCTCTTTATTTTACTTAAAATAATTGAAAAACCTTACTTAAACTTAAAACTTTGCATAAAAAAAACCCTTGTACACATTCCTAGTGTATTGTATAATATAAAATAAATGTATATAAAGATTTACACTGGCAGCTCAGAGCTGTATAGCAGTATTTAAGTATGAGATTGAATGAATAAATGTAAAGATAAAACACCACATAGACTTCACTATAAAATCTACATTGATTCTTATTAAAGCTACTGTATAAGTTCTTCAGTTAAGAGCAGTGAGGGATGTTCTCTTTGTCTTTTGTTGTTGTATTAACATTAAAGAGATTTTATTTTTTTTTAACTTTCATTTTTGAGTGAACTGTCATCGAGAAATGAATACAGGTTATGAACAATATTAGAGTGAGTAAATAATGACATCATTTTAGAGGTGAACTGTCCCTTTAAGGACAGCGTGTTCACTATAGGCTGCGCTGCTGTAAGACCTGTGTGCATCTAATATACAGACTAGCCGATTTTACTTTCACTTTAGACATAACCGACTGTGTTTGTGTTAACCTTGTGTATTTTACAGTATTAGCGCAGTAAGACGACTATTTAGTCCAGTAATCGCGTGTTTGACATGCGTTTAGAGCGCGCGCTTGGCCTTCATTCACGCGCATATTCACTGTTTTAACATGTGCTTACATGTGCTTACATGTTAAAACTGCATATGCACGTGAATGAAGGCTTTAAAACGCATGCAAATAATGAAATTTGGTGATTGTGAATGACTATAGTGTTCCGTGAGTATAACTCTACCACTAACGTGTGATGTGAATGTATGTCGCGTTGTTCAGTATATTGGGATGGAGGCAAATGATAGAATTTGTAGGAAAATAATTAATTAAAATGCAAAACCGAAAAACCCGCAATTCACAAGCAATTGAGAATTTTTAATGTTCATAGATTCAATTAGGCTTAAAAAAAATGCCATAACTGTTCCCTTTACCGTTCGTTAATCAGCACGTGTCCTGACTAAAACCTTCTAGATTTCTAGCCATTCCACCGCTTTAACTGCCCTCAACTATGGAAGGATAGGCTAGCCTATTGACACTATGAACGTTTTCTTATCATCCTTTTATTTTTAATATCATTATGTTTCGGGGGGTGGTGAATATTTGTGTGTGGTACTGTATTCGTTACCCGTTGCGCCTTGGTGACTGATGTCGATGTCCGTCTTGCACAGAACGCGTGATTAGGTAGCTTGGACATCTGGAGGCAAGGCCATCTCTCCCGATAGCTGTCAATAAAGCGCTGTGATTTCCGAGGCTTTTTTTAGGCTGTTCAGCCATGGCCTGCTTGAGGCACTGAATTGAATTGAACGCTATGCGCGTTCAAATCAATTCAGTGCCTCAAGCAGGCCCCGCGCGCGACTGGGGGTGGGGTGTTAGAGGGTTAAAATGCAGCGCTCTGATTGGCCAAAGCTTTTCACTCCACTTACACTTACACGCTGTGGGTCAGCGGCAGAATCAACGTCATAGATTGCATAGAAACTGAAACTGGCAAAATGTGAGATGCATCAAAATGCGTACCCAGAGAGCAGCAAATCGTACAAGCGTACTTAAGAGTCAAAATGCGTGCCGAGTACGAAAAATGCGTACATGTTGGCAGGTCTGGTGAGCATGTGTGTGTGTGTGTGTGTGTGTGTGTGACATTTTCATGACTTTTAGGCAAATATTCATGACCTTCCATGAAACGTCTGTGTGTGTAAAATAAGAATAAAATCCATGTTCAAATGTCAAATCACAGCATATCTGAACTAATTAACGACAAGCTCTGTGGTTTAATACACAATAAACGCTGACACACCAGTGAGACGGTCAGATAAAACACTGACCCTAGCAATGGATGAACACACATCAATGGGAGGCAACAATGATAAATAAGTGAATAAAAGTGTCCAGTAACACTGACAGGAACTTCACAAGGTGGCAGTGCCAGAGACAAACTTTAGGAACACAAAACTGGGCAACTAAGAAGATTTTACAACAGCTTTGCCTCCTATTGACCATCATCTCACTGGAAAACCATCAGTCATTAACAAGATAACGGCCCTATTTGAGTTCCCCAAAAACAGCCGAGTTTATGTTTTAATTTCTGCAGTTTACACCGATACAAACTGCGACTGCCAGACGTTCCCCAATGCCAGGGGCAGAAATGAACTTTTCCATTACGGGGCTCCTTGCGATTGATTTCCAGGAGCATTTTATTCATTTATAAGTGCAGTTTTGAATGATTACCTGTGTTGTCGTTTGTCAAATACTTCAATGTAACCAATGACTTAAATCAATCAGAATACTATATAGACTGTTAACAATAACTAAAGCCATCTTTACACTGCAAAGGTGGAGCAGAAGCTGCATCTGAAATAGCAGAAATTTTTATTTACAGACGGTTTAATGCTACTCAAATTATAAAATGAACATTTATGCTATTTCAGATGCAGCTTCTGCTCCACCTTTGCAGTGTAAAGATGGCTTTTAAAGACGTTATATTCTGACCACACAGATAAAACAATCTTACAACCATTTATTTTAATTATTTTAAAGGTGTCATGAATTTTATACTGTTGTCTGAGGTCAACTTATGATTTTTGCGTGGTTTTTAAATTCAGAAACATCATAATGAATAAGTAATAGGCTATTTTCTAATAGGCTCTCTGAAGAAACAGTCGGTTTTGATGGGCGTGCCGCACTGAAGACTTGGAAGTAAACGCTGTAAGATTATATTTTTTAATAAAGTACATTGTATTTAGCATTTAAGGTATAGATAATGATGCTGGGGTTTCCAGCAGGAGATTTCCTGCTGGGCCTGTTTTACAGTGATCATTTGAGGTAAAAAGGAAGATTGTTGAGTTTCAGCAGAAGATTCCTGCCGGACCTGTTTTCAGACTCTCACCGTCGTTACCTCTATGCGTTTTGAATAGTTATGCTGATTAGGAGTAGGATTGGTGATACTATGTCTGGGCGGGTTTTCCCAAAACCTGTGTATTTAATTTACATGCTTTGTTTCAATCTCTGTAATCCCTCCCTCTTGAATTGTATATAACCTATCAGTTTAGACTGTTTGAGTCAGACTCTATTCGGACGACCTGCAGCACAGAGTGTTCTCATTAAAAGAATAACTTCTGTTTGAATCCCGAAGTCTCCTGGTCTTCACTTCTGAAGTTTTCCTACACTTTAGAAGATAAAAGTTCACAACAGTTTTGGTGCCTGTGACCCGGATAGAGCTCCTCACCTGAACTCCAGAATCAGATTGAAACTTCAAGCGCAAAGATCTTCCTACGTTCCAGACTGGAATCCAGAAGCGAAACTTCCAGCTGAACAAAGATTTCAAGACTGAATTCTTTCTGTACAACCAAGGGTTGGTGAGTGTCACTCTATCCAAAAGAACCTTTAAGACCAGTACAAATTTGTTATCCTCTGCACCATCAGAGAAGAGTTATCAGACAGCTGTAGGGTCTGGTTAACTAAAGGTATCCTCTAAAAAGTTTGTTTTAGAGATGAAAGTTACCCTCTGTTTTCAGGCAGGCAAGATTAGCATTCACAAGCTAATAGTTGTTTAGCCTTTGTTTTGGCAGGGAAGAATTGTTCAGCCTCTGTTTCAGGCAGGGAATATTAGCATCACAACCTAATAATTGTTTGCCTCGTCATAGAAAAGGTTAGCATCACGTGCTAATAATTGTGTTTGCCTCTTCATAGAGAAGGTTAGCATCACGTGCTAATAATTGTGTTTGCCTCTGTTTTAGGCAGGGAAGATTAACATTTAGTTAATTTTTGTGTTTGTCCTCTGTTATCCTCTAAAAAGATTGTTTTAGAGATGAAAGTTATCCTCTGTTTTCAGGCAGGCAAGATTAGCATTCACAAGCTAATAGTTGTTTAGCCTCTGTTCAAGCAGGGAAGATTAGCATACAGGCTAATTTTTGTGTTTGTCCTTTGGTTTTTTTTTGTGTTTGCCTCTTCATAGAGAAGGTTAGCATCACGTGCTAATAAGTTGTTTTTCTCTTCATAGAGAAGGTTAGCATCACGTGCTAATAATTGGTTTGCCTCTGTTTTAGGCAGGGAAGATTAACATTTAGTTGATATTTGTGTTGTCCTCTGCTTTGCTAAAAAAGTTAACAATAGTTAAGCTGTGTTAACAAGGCTGTTGATCAGAGAAGTCAGTGTTTGTGAGTGTGTGGTAACAGAAATTCATAAAATGTTTAGGAAAAGTGCTAGACTAATCCCCACAACTAAAAAAGGTGAAATTCCTACTCCTTTGTGGTCAGAAAGTGAATTCAAATAATTGTTAGGAGTGCAAATGGATTTAATTATCACAGAGAAAGTTAGACAACAACTAACGCAGAAATATGAGATCCATCCAGACAAGACTTGGTCGGTTGATGAATGTAAAAAAGTGCTTGGAACATGTATTCGCAAGAACAATGTGAAAGGCATTATTTGTTGTCACAGAGAGTTTGGTTTAGCGCTAGCTAGACAACAGTCTCAGAACATCTCAGAGCTAGAGAAACAGAACAAAGAGCTCTGTGCTAGAGTAGCATCTTTGACTGAGAAATTACACCTCAACAAAGCTGTAGAGAAAACTGATGTGAATGAAGTTAGTCAGACTGATAACGTTTATCCTGACTTGCAAGCTTTCTTTGAAACAGATGTAGCCATTCAATCAGTATCTGATGTGCCTGTTGATTCAGTGAAATTATGTGGCGCTAAGAGAACTCAGAGATTCCTGAAGAATCTCAGAGATTTGAGGAAATTGAAAATATTTCTCAACCTGCTTACTCATGTGTCACACCGCAAAGTTGTTCCTCCACCAACAGGGATAGGATAGGACACGGAACAGTGAGGAGCCCAAGAAAGAACCGAATGCAACAGGCATCGGGGGCCGATCCTTGGGTGAAGATTCCCTCGTAGGTATTCCCACACTAGTCCATCCCTACCTCACCGTTTTCTTTAGGTGTCGCAGAAATTAAGAAATAGGGAAAGAAGGAACAACAATAACGGACTCAGATTGGACAGATGAGACAACCCTAATGTTTAACGTAGTGTTTTGAAGAAATACTGCTCTCTGTTTTTCTGTTTTCTGTCTTACAGTGTGCAGATAAAACTTGATGGCTGTCCCTAGATCCATATGCAACGACAGTCTCATCTGCATATGAAGACCCAACCTCCAGGAAACAACTAGATCAACTGCAGAGACTGCAACCAACAAAGAAGAAAAAATACACAACGCAGAGAATCAACTACGGGCACTTCAGTCATCACAAGACATTCTTGATCTTTCAGCAAAATTACATCAGATGACTGAAGATAATTTCTTCATGGTTCGGAAACCTGTTAGGTCAACAAAATGACTCGGAAGGACTGTTCCAACCACAAAAGAACATTGCCCGTAATGAACTTCACGGACCTTAATTGTATGTTTGTTTCTGTGTCAACATGCAATTACAGATGAACAACACAGAGCAAGTGAAATGTGCCTGTAACTTTTTCCAAGTTACATGACTAGAAGATGGGGTTTATGTTAACAAACATAAGCTATAGAATGGACTGATGAAGGTTTAAACTTGTATTTTTGTGAGAGTTATTAAAACTCTCAAAGGGGGAAATGTAAGATTATATTTTTTAATAAAGTACATTGTATTTAGCATTTAAGGTATAGATAATGATTCTGGGGTTTCCAGCAGGAGATTTCCTGCTGGGCCTGTTTTACAGTGATCATTTGAGGTAAAAAGGAAGATTGTTGAGTTTCCAGTAGGAGATTCCTGCCGGACCTGTTTTCAGACTCTCACCGTCGTTACCTCTATGCGTTTTGAATAGTTATGCTGATTAGGAGTAGGATTGGTGATACTATGTCTGGGCGGGTTTTCCCAAAACCTGTGTATTTAATTTACATGCTTTGTTTCAATCTCTGTAATCCCTCCCTCTTGAAATGTATATAACCTATCAGTTTAGACTGTTTGAGTCAGACTGTTTCGGACGACCTACAGCACAGAGTGTTCTCATTAAAAGAATAACTTCTGTTTGAATCCCGAAGTCTCCTGGTCTTCACTTCTGAAGTTTTCCTACACTTTAGAAAATAAAAGTTCACAACAACGCCCACGGTTAGGATTGGATAATATTTGCATATTTAATGAGCTTCAGCTCCTCTCAGTACATGTGGGGATTGTTTTGAAAGCGTCTGGAGAAACGCGCAGGACTCGCAAAATATTTCAAACCATCTGTAACAATGCAAATCCAGTCTCGACCTGTATCTTGTTTACAATCGATTCCGTGTTGAAATGAAGCGAACAAACGCGCAATGTCTTACGCAGGTGAGCTGGAACCGGCATGTTTATTGCTCAGTAGCGCGACCCGTTTAGCTCCACGAGTCGGTGGGCGGGGCTTGAGGCGGTGCTTCTGCATCCTTTTACATCAATGATCGACATATTCAGAGATCTCTCGTTTTCTGAGCCTGGTGACAATAAAAGCTTTTCTTTGACTAACAAGGACGTTTTCAGCTCTGAAACTAACAGGATATTCTTATATCACGATTAACTTTTATATATCACTTTTAAAGGCTCAAAGGAAAGTTGATTTCTCAATTCATCACCCCTTTAATGCTTTTTATGCATTAGTGAAGCCTTCATATGATCTTAGCAGCATGATGAGTAAATTATATTAACTGGAATAAACTGAACAGAAAGGGAGCAGAGAATGTGACCAATCGTGAGGCCGTCCATAACTTGGGTCTAGCACGAGTGTAAGCGAACTTAAACATTTATTCTATTACATAAATATTTTGAAACACATTAATAAATTAAAACTATTAATACAATAATTATGAAATGTATAAAATAAGTATATGCCAACACTTTTATATGACCTAATAAATAAATATTAGACTGTAAGCATTGAAATAAATGATTGTGATTTTTTTAATTATTATTTTTTTAATAATATTTTATTATTTATTAAAAATCTGTTATTTTAAATTTTCCAGAAAATAAGATTAAATATTTTTTTAAAGCGCAAAAACATAATTCATGCATTAGAGGATTAAGAATAAATTCAATTATAAAATTCACAGTGTGACGTGTAGGTGACGCTCATTTGCAATCACACCACCGGCCTCGCACCTCTCGCCCGCCCTGCTCGTCACACACAGAGACTCAGTTTCATGTCAGAGTCACGTATGATCTTACCTCAGTGTCTCCAGTTTACAGTGAGGATTCTCCAGTACAGCAGAGAGCAGCTTCACTCCTGAGTCTCCTAGATTATTCCAAGACAGATTCAGATCTCTCAGGTGTGAGGGGTTTGATCTCAGAGCTGAAGCCAGAGCAGCACAACCTTCATCTGTGACACCACACTTACTCAACCTGTAGAGAACAATGACACACATTAAGTCTATTTCCAAAGCTAAACATGACCACTTAAACAAAATGATTAAATAACATAATGCTGCCAATATGAAATATATATAAATACTCATTAGTTCATGTTGTTAAAATACATCAGATAGGATTAGAGGAGTGAATATACAGTTTGTGGAAAGTCCCATAAAACATGGAAACCCAATGTGTGTGTGTGTGACGCTGTTTGTGTAACTGTGTGAGAGACTGTGTGTGTGTGTGTGTGTGTGTGTATGACTGTGTGTGTGTGTGTGTGTGTGTGTGTGTGTTTGTGTGTGTGTATGACTGTGTGTGTGTGTGACTGTGTTTCACTTTCAAACACAAGTGCAGATATTTTTATAAAAATAGAGATTTCTGTCCCTCCATTTAAAGTCCATTCCTCTCAAACTTAAAAGATCAAAAAATGTCATAAAGGCATCGCAAAAATAACCAATCAAGTGTCTGATCCAAATGTGTGTGTGAGACTGTGTGTGTGTGTGTGTGTGACTGTGTGTGTGTGTGTGTGTGTGTGTGACTGTGTGTGTGTGAGAGACTGTGTGTGTGTGTGTGTCTGTGTGTGTGTGTGTGTGTGTGTGTGTGTGTGTGTGTGTGTGTGTGTGTGTGTGTGTGTGTGTGTGTGTGTGTGTGTGTGTGTGTGCGTGTGAGAGACTGTGTGTGTGTGTGTGAGACTGTGTGTGTGTGTGTGTGTGTGTGTGTGTGTGTGTGTGTGTGTGTATGTGACTGTGTGCGTGTGTGTGCGTGTGAGAGACTGTTTGTGTGTGTGTGTGTGTGAGACTGTGTGTGTGTGTAGACATCCCAAGTCTCCTGTAAGTTCCGGGAGTCTCCCACAAATTGATCAGTCAACCAATCAATTGTCAGTGTGGGCGGGCTTTTATCTCTTCTCCAGAAACAAATGACTCAGTTCAGTGTATCTAGAAACTTGAGCGCCATGACTACGCAAAAGTGTAAACTACCCCTGTCTTATCAGTCCTTCCAGAAAACTGCGGCTTTTTTTGTGATTGTTGCGGGCAAAAATCCTTGATTATGCGGCACGTTTTCTTAAAAAATGCGATGGAAAAGGCTTTTTTTTTCAAGTTTTATCGCATAAAACTGCGGTTTGATGAAAAAGAGAAAAAAGCGAATAATTATAATTGAATATTTAAGTTCTCATCTTGTTTTATTGAAGACCTTAAAGTTACACTGTGTGATATTTTCCCCCATCTAGCGGTGAAAAGGTATATGACCATCCAGTAAATATTAGGTTCTGTTCCTCCCAATTCCGATTTCGTTTTAACTCCTACGGTGGCCGTTTTAGTCCAAGATTAACATGGCTTCCAGTTCAATCCAGACACGGTGCCATCGAGTGTTAAAACGCGAAAGGCGAAGCTTGAATTTACGGGTATGTCCCTCTTTGGATAATGTACTTTCAAGATGGAGGGGCAACATGGCGACCCCCATTCGAACCCCTTACCCGTATGTATTTTCAATGGCATATTATAAACTTACGAGAATACTTTATAACTTGAAATAAGAAAATATACATTAATGAGCACTTATATTTTTGAAAGAACTAAGTGTTTTTAGCTAAGAATAAACTAAAAAAGTTACACATTGTAGCTTTAATAAACACATGGCTCCATTTGGACCGATTTCAAAACAATGCATCATGAAGCTTCGAAGCGTTATGAATCAGTGAGTCGATTCATGATTCGGATCGCGTGTCAAACTGCTGAAATACGTGGCCGTTTCTCAATACCAAGTCCTTGGTAGTTCAGACTTGCAAGTTCGACTCGGGAGAACGAACTCCAGAGGACGGGGGGAATCGCCATCAGTCGTCAATTGTGAAATGTCATCAGTTGCTGCCAAGTACTGTTCCAATTCAAAGTTCACATCCAGCCAAGTACAGTTCAAATCCCCGGATGTGTCCTTGCTCCGCCCCTTTTATCGAGGATGCATCGAGAGGAGACTTGTGGACTTCAGACAGACCGGTATCCCAGAATGCATCTCGCACCAACAAGCAAACGTCAATAGCGGATGAGAAACCCCTCGTCATTTAAAAATACTACTGTTAATGTTTCACAAAATGTAGTTTTAAGACTTTTTCAGGCGAGAATGTACTTGTTTAAAGCTCAAATCTGTGGTTTATTTATAAAGAGAGCGCCTTTTTGACAATTTGATCTGGCGTTTTCGGAGTTGTGAGATCCAGTCGATCAGCGGCGCTCAGCGGGCGCTCTCCCCGCCGAGAGCAGCCTTAAAACGGCTAGTCCTTCTGACGCTGCCGCTGGCTCTGATGTCTTCAGATATAATTCGTCTTCTAACGGCCGATCTTTGGTCTCATGAATCTATCAATTGTTCCCTGGCAAATCGTTTTGACTGAGGGCAAAGTGAAGTTTCATAACTTTATATTTTTAGGCTATTAAACACATAAACTGACATTTAACAA
>CM042247.1:4358650-4368650 GCA_023566225.1 Romanogobio albipinnatus | reverse complement strand
GTGTGTGTGTGTGTGTGTGTTTTTGTTCGTGAGTGTTTGTGTGTATGCGTGAGCGTGTCTGTGTGTGTGTGTGTGTGTGTGTGTGTGTGTGTGTGTGAGCGTGTCTGTGTGTCTGTGAGTGAGAGAGAGAGAGTGAGTGAGTGTGTATGCGTGAGTGTGTGTGACTGTGTGACTGTGTGAGAGTGTGTGTGTGTGTGTGCCTATGTGTGTGATTGTTTGTGTGTGTGTCTATGTGTGTGATTGTTTGTGTTTGTGTGTGTGTGTGTGTTTTTGTTCGTGAGTGTTTGTGTGTATGCGTGAGCGTGTCTGTGTGTGTGTGTGTGTGTGTGTGATTATGTGTGTGTGTGACCATTTGTGTTTGTGTATGCGTGAGTGTGTGACTGTGTGTGTGTGTGTGTGTGTGTGACTGTGTGTGTGTGTGTGTGTGTGTGTGTGTGTGTGTGTGTGTGTCATTTTCATGACTTTTAGGCAAATATTAATGACCTTCCATGAAACGTCTGTTTGTGTAAAATAAGAATAAAATCCATGTTCAAATGTCAAATCACAGCATATCTGAACTAATTAACTACAAGCTCTGTGGTTTAATACACAATAAACGCTGACACACCAGTGAGACGGTCAGATAAAACACTGACCCTAGCAATGGATGAACACACATCAAACGGAGGCAACAATGATAAATAAGTGAATAAAAGTGTCCAGTAACACTGACAGGAACTTCACAAGGTGGCAGTGCCAGAGACAAACTTTAGGAACACAAAACTGGGCAACTAAGAAGATTTTACAACAGCTTTGCCTCCTATTGACCATCATCTCACTGGAAAACCATCAGTCATTAACAAGATAACGGCCCTATTTGAGTTCCCCAAAAACAGCCGAGTTTATGTTTTAATTTCTGCAGTTTACACCGATACAAACTGCGACTGCCAGACGTTCCCCAATGCCAGGGGCAGAAATGAACTTTTCCATTACGGGGCTCCTTGCGATTGATTTCCAGGAGCATTTTATTCATTTATAAGTGCAGTTTTGAATGATTACCTGTGTTGTCGTTTGTCAAATACTTCAATGTAACCAATGACTTAAATCAATCAGAATACTATATAGACTGTTAACAATAACTAAAGCCATCTTTACACTGCAAAGGTGGAGCAGAAGCTTCATCTGAAATAGCAGAAATGTTCATTTACAGACGGTTTAATGTTACTCAAATTATAAAATGAACATTTCTGCTATTTCAGATGCAGCTTCTGCTCCACATTTGCAGTGTAAAGATGGCTTTTAAAAGACGTCATATTCTGACCACACAGATAAAACAATCTTACAAACATTTATGAATTATTTTAAAGGTGTCATGAATTTTATACTGTTGTCTGAGGTCAACTTATGACGTTTGCGTGGTTTTTACATTCAGAAACATCATAATGAATAAGTAATAGGCTATTTTCTAATAGGCTCTCTGAAGAAACGCTCGGTTTTGATGGGCGTGCCGCACTGAAGACTTGGAAGTAAACGCCCACGGCTAGGATTGGATAAGATTTGCATATTTAATGAGCTTCAGCTCCTCTCATTTACATTTACATTTAGTCATTTAGCAGACGCTTTTATCCAAAGCGACTTACAAATGAGAGCAATAGAAGCAGCTAGAACAGTCAAGGGCAACAGTATGTAACAGTACGTAAGTGCTGTAACAAGTCTCAGTTAATCTAGCACAGAACACATAGGACAGAAGGTTTTTTTTTTTTTTTTTTTTTTAGACAGACAGACAGACAGACAGACAGACAGACAGAAAGAAAATGAATAGAATGTTAAGTGCTATTCTTGATTGGTCAGGTGCTGCTGGAAGAGAGGTGTCTTTAGCTGTTTTTTGAAAATGGCTACAGACTCGGCTGCTCGAATTGAGATAGGCAGGTCATTCCACCAGGTGGGGGCAGTCCAGGAAAAGGTCCGTGAGAGTGATTTCATGCCTCTTTGGTATGGCACCACAAGGCGTCGTTCACTGGCAGAACGTAAGCTCCTGGAGGGTGTGTAAGTCTGCACAAGCGAGTTTAGGTATCTTGGTGCAGAGCCAGTGGTTGCTTTGAAGGCGAGCACCAGTGTCTTGAATTTGATGCGAGCTGCTATCGGGAGCCAGTGGAGACTGATGAAGAGAGGCGTGATGTGTGCTCTCTTTGGCTCGTTAAAGACCACCCTTGCCGCTGCATTCTGGATCAGTTGCAAGGGTTTGATAGTACATGCCGGAAGGCCTGCTAGAAGAGCATTACAGTAGTCCAGTCTGGAGAGAACAAGAGCTTGGACAAAGAGTTGTGTGGCCTGTTCTGATAGGAAGGGTCTAATCTTCCTGATGTTGTATAATGCAAATCTGCAGGACCGGGTTGTTGCAGTAATGTGGTCAGTGAATTTTAGCTGATCATCAATCACAACTCCAAGATTCCTGGCTGTCCTGGACGGAGTTATGGTTGATGATCCTAGCTGATCCTTTCAGTACATGTGGGGATTGTTTTGAAAGCGTCTGGAGAAACGCTCACAGGACTCGCAAAATATTCCAAACCATCTGTAACAATGCAAATCCAGTCTCGACCTGTATCTTGTTTACAATCGATTCTGTGGTGAAATGAAGTGAACAAACACGCAATGTCTAACGCACGTGAGCTGGAACCGCCATGTTTATTGCTCGGTAGCACGACCCGTTTAGCTCCACGAGTCGGTGGGCGGGGCTTGAGGTGGTGCTTCTGCATCCAATCACGTCAGTGATCAACATATTCAGAGATCTCTCGTTTTCTGAGCCTGGTGACAATAAAAGCTTTTCTTTGACTAACAAGGACGTTTTCAGCTCTGAAACTTACAGGATATTCTTATATCAAATCAAATCAAATCAAATCACTTTATTTGTCACTCTACATATGCACAAGTGCAACAGTAGGTGAAATTCTTAGGTGCAGTTCCGAGCAACATAGCAGTCACGACATGACATGTACAACATTTAAAGCAGCATCAGATTACACATCTGATGCGCACACAATTACTCACAGCACAGTAAACTCTACAATAAACAATAAATAATTTACACAATGTGAGTTTAGTTCTCACAGCTTTAAACAATATACACATACTTACAATATACATATACTTTAAACAATATACACTAAACATACACTAAACAATATACATTACGCTATAATAGTAATAATAATATACAATGTATAGTATAAATATTATTCACAGATTGAAAAATTGAAATCCAAAGTGCAATAGATGCTGTATGATAAATAATGTGTATATAATGTGTGTGTATCTACAGTGGGTTGTGCGGAGTGATATTCTGTCCAGTGTGTGTTATGATCCTGATGGATCAGGAGTTAAGTAGTCTGATTGCTTGTGGGAAGAAGCTGTTCTGAAGTCGGCTGGTGCGTGTTCTGATGCTGCGGTACCGTCTGCCTGATGGCAACAGTGAGAGCAGCCCATGGTTCGGGTGGCTAGAGTCTCTGAAGATCCTCTGAGCTCTCTTCACACACCGCCTGGCGTAAATGTCCTGGAGGGAGGGAAGCTCACCTCCGATGATGCAGCTGGCCGTGCGCACTACCCTTTGCAGGGCCTTGCGGCTGCGGGCGGTACTGTTGCCGTACCAGGTGGTGATGCAGCCAGTCAGCAGACTCTCTATGGTGCAGGTGTAGAAACGTGTGAGGATGTGGCGGTTCATTCCAAACCTCCTCAGCCGTCGCAGGAAGAAAAGGCGCTGATGAGCCTTCTTCACAACGACCTCAGTGTGGACGGACCATGAGAGTTCCTCTGTGATGTGGACACCGAGGAACTTGAAGCTGCTGACTCTCTCCACCGGTGCTCCATCGATGGTGATGGGGCGGTGTTCTCTCTCATTCCTCCTGAAGTCGACCACCAGCTCCTTGGTCTTGCTGACGTTGAGGGAGAGGTTGTGCTCCTGACACCACCGTGTCAGAGTGTGCACCTCCTCTCTGTAGGCCGTTTCATCATTGTCGGTGATAAGACCTACCACCGTCGTATCGTCAGCAAACTTGATGATGGTGTTGGAGCTGTGGGTTGCCACACAGTCATGTGTGTACAAAGAGTACAGGAGTGGGCTGAGAACGCAGCCCTGAGGGGCTCCAGTGTTGAGAGTCAGTGATGAGGAGATGTTACTGCCCATTCTGACCACCTGGCGTCTGTTTGACAGGAAGTCCAGGATCCAGCTGCATAACAGGCTGTTTAAGCCTAGAGCCCGGAGTTTCCCGTCAAGTATGGAGGGCACAATGGTGTTGAATGCTGAGCTGTAGTCCACAAACAGCATTCTCACATACGTGTTCCTCTTTTCCAGGTGGGAGAGAGCAGTGTGTATAGTGGATGAAATGGCATCATCAGTGGAACGGTTTGTGCGGTATGCAAACTGCAGTGGGTCCAGTGAGGGGGGGAGAACAGAGCAGATGTGGTTTCTGACTAGTCTCTCAAAGCATTTGCTGATGATGGGGGTCAGAGCAACAGGACGCCAGTCGTTTAAGCAGGTGGTTTTTGACTGCTTAGGTACAGGAACAATAGTGGACGTTTTAAAGCATGTGGGGACCACAGACAGGGAGAGGGACAGGTTAAAAATGTCCGTGAAGACTCCAGCCAGTTGGTGCGCGCACGCTCTGATCACACGGCCGGGAATGCCGTCTGGACCCGCAGCTTTACGGACGTTCACCCGCCGGAAGGATCGGGTTACATCCGCGACAGATACAGAGAGTGCACTAACCTCTGTATCCTCAGCCGCGAGCGCTCTCTCCGCGAGGGCGGTGTTAGTTCCCTCAAAGCGAGCATAGAAGGTGTTTAGCTCGTCCGGGAGAGAGGCAGCGGTGTTCACGGTGGAGTTTGTGTTCCCTTTATAGTCCGTGATGGTGTTAATTCCCCTCCACATGCTTCTGGAGTCGGTGGTGTTGAACTGTCCTTCAATCTTGTCCCTGTACTGCTGTTTTGCTGCTCTGATGGTTTTCCGGAGGGCATAACTTGCTTGTTTATGCTCCTCCGCGTTACCGGAGTTAAAAGTGAAGGTCCGCGCATTGAGTGCCGCGCGAACATCCCCATTTAGCCACGGCTTCTGGTTAGGGTACAGCCGAATTGTTTTGGTCGGAACAACGTCATCTACGCACTTCCTGATGAAACACGTTACGCTATCAGCGTAAACCTCGATGTCGTCATCAGAGGCCGACCGGAACATCTCCCAGTCCGCGTGATCAAAACAGTCCTGTAGCATAGAATCTGATTGGTCCGACCAGCACTGGATGGTTCTGATATCACGATTAACTTTTATATATCACTTTTAAAGGCTCAAAGGAAAGTTGATTTCTCAATTCATCACCCCTTTAAAGCTTTTTATGCATTAGTGAAGCCTTCATATGATCTTAGCAGCATGATGAGTAAATTATATTAACTGGAATAAACTGAACAGAAAGGGAGCAGAGAATGTGACCAATCGTGAGGCCGTTCATAACTTGGGTCTAGCACGAATGTAAGCGAACTTAAACATTTATTCTATTACATAAATATTTTTGAAACACATTAATAAATTAAAACTATTAATAAAATAATTATGAAATATATCAAATAAGTATATGCCAACACTTTTATATGACCTAATAAATAAATATAGACTGTAAGCATTGAAATAAATGATTGTGATTTTTTAAAAATCTGTTATTTTAAATCTTCCAGAAAATAAGATTAAATATTTTTTTAAAGTGCAAAAACATAATTCATGCATTAGAGGGTTAAGAATAAATTCAATTATAAAATTCACAGTGTGCCGTGTAGGTGACGCTCATTTGCAATCACGCCACCGGCCTCGCACCGTTCTCTCATGGCTCTCGCCCGCCCTGCTCGTCACACACAGAGACTCAGTTTCATGTCAGAGTCACGTATGATCTTACCACAGTTTCTCCAGTTTACAGTGAGGATTCTCCAGTACAGCAGAGAGCAGCTTCACTCCTGAGTCTCCTAGATTATTCCGAGACAGATCCAGATCTCTCAGGTGTGAGGGGTTTGATCCCAGAGCTGAAGCCAGAGCAGCACAACCTTCATCTGTGACACCACAGCTCATCAACCTGTAGAGAACAATGACACACATTAAGTCTATCTCCAAAGCTAAACATGACCACTTAAACAAAATAAATAAATAACATAATGCTGTCAATATGAAATATATATAAATACTCATTAGTTCATGTTGTTAAAATACATCAGATAGGATTAGAGGAGAGAATATACAGTTTGTGGAAAGTCCCATAAAACATGGAAACCCAATATGTGTGTGTGTGTGTGTGTGTGTGTGTGTGTGTGTGTGTGTGTGTGTGTGTGTGTGTGTGTGTGTGTGTGTGTGTGTGTGTGTGTGTGTGTGTGTGACTATGTGTGTGTGTGTGTGTGTGTGTGTGTGTGTGTGTGTGTGTGTGTGTGTGTGTGTGACTGTGTTTCACTTTCAAACACAAGTGAAGATATTTTTATAAAAACAGAGATTTCTGTCCCTCCATTTAAAGTCCATTCTTCTTAAACTTAAAAGATCAAAAAAGTCATAAAGGCATCGCAAAAATAACCAATCAAGTGTCTGATCCAAATGTGTGTGTGTGAGACTGTGTGTGTGTGTGTGGCTGTGTGCGTGTGAGAGACTGTGTGTGTGTGTGTGTGTGTGTGTGTGTGTGTGTGTGTGTGTGTGTGTGTGTGTGTGTGTGTGTGTGTGTGTGTGTGTGTGTGTGTGTGTGTGTGTGTGTGCGTGTGAGAGACTGTGTGCGTGTGAGAGACTGTGTGTGTGTGTGTGAGAGACTGTTTGTGTTTGTGTTTGTGTGCGTGTGTGCGTGTGTGTGTGTGTGTGTGTGTGTGTGTGACTGTGTGTGTGTGTGTGTGTAGACATCCCAAGTCTCCCGTAAGTTCCGGGAGTCTCCCACAAATTGATCAGTCAACCAATCAATTGTCAGTGTACGCGAAAGTGTATACTACCCCTGTCTTATCAGTCCTTCCAGAAAAATGCGGCTTTTTTTTTGTGATTTTTGATTCTTGAATTCTTGATTATGTGGCATGTTTTCTTAAAAAATGCGATGGGAAATGCTTTTTTTGTGCAAGTTTTATGCGCTAAAACTTGCAAAAACTGCGGTTTGATGAAAAAGAGAAAAAAGAGAATATTTTTAATTGAATATTTAAGTTCTCATCTTGTTTTATTGAAGACCTTAATAAACACATGGCTCAATTTGGACCGATTTCAAAACACAGCATCATGAAGCTTCGAAGCGTTATGAATCAGTGAGTCGATTCATGATTCGGATCGCGTGTCAAACTGCTGAAATACGTGGCCGTTTCTCAATACCAAGTAAGACCGGTATCCCAGAATGCATCTCGCACCAACAAGCAAACGTCAATAGCGGATGAGAAACCCCTCGTCATTTAAAAATACTACTGTTAATGTTTCACAAAATGTAGTTTTAAGACTTTTTCAGGCGAGAATGTACTTGTTTAAAGCTCAAATCTGTGGTTTATTTATAAAGAGAGCGCCTTTTTGAAATTTTGATCTGGCGTTTTGGGAGTTGTGAGCTCCAGTGGATCAGCGGCGCTCAGCGGGTGCTCTCCCCGCCGAGAGCAGCCTTAACACGGCTAGTCCTTCTGACGCTGCCGCTGGCTCTGATGTCTTCAGATATAATTCGTCTTCTAACGGCCGATCTTTGGTCTCATGAATCTATCATTTGTTCCCTGGCAAATCGTTTTGACTGAGGGCAAAGTGAAGTTTCATAACTTTATATTTTTAGGCTATTAAACACATAAACTGACATTTAACAAAAATAGACTGGGTTGTGTTTTATGTCATAATTAATTGTATTACAGTGATAATCACACTTGTCTTAACCATATATTAATGCTTTTTTTATGTAAACGAAAAGAGGCAGGGTTTTTAATATTTCGTTTTGTTATAAATATACATGCAATAACATTGCCTGCACTACATTTGTGTGGCTATAATATGTTTAATATTTTTTTAATGAAAATGAAAAGAGGCAGAGTGGTGTTTTATCTTATATTTGGTTTTATTGTAGCCTAAAATATCCATATATACACTGAATAACACTATCAAGAGCGCTGCTGTTCCATTAGCAGAGTACCGGACTATTTTCCTCCCGTCCTCGGGAGTTCGTTCTCCAGAGTTGAACTTGGCGAGCCTGAATTAACTCCACGGACGCAAGTCAGAAGTTCGCGAAGGCCTACTTGGTATAGAGAAACGTATATTTTAGGCTACAATAAAACGAAATATGTCATAAAACACCACTGCCTCTTTTCATTTTTTTTACAAAAAAATCTTTAACATATTAGCCACACAAATGTCGTTCAGCAGCTACATTGATTATCTTATATATTTATGACAAAACAAAGTATAAAACACAACCCTGCCTCTTTTCGTTTAGATTTAAAAAACAATAGGCCTATATTAAACATTAATATGTGGTTTAGGGTGAGCAGATTTCTGAAATGGAAACCGGGGACATTTCCTATTTGAGTGGTCAAAATATCACTAAAATCTCATTTGTTATTATCTTTTAATTAAAAAACGGGACAATATATTTTTTAATGTTTTTGTTTGTTTATTTGTTGTTCTTGTTGTTGTTTTGGACTCTCTATATTATTATTAACATTAATAATTATTCTGATTTAGTTTGATTATTAGGATTTTGATGTGGTTTTAATACAATTCAAATTAAAACAGTTAATAGTTGCCATTGTAAATAACAAGCAGTTCAAAACAATATTATAACATGACTTAACAAAAACACATTACAAAAATAAAACATAAATATGATGAATAAAACTATTTAACAAATATTTTAACATTTTATAATTGAATTGAATTGAATATTTTAATTTTCACAAGTTTATACGACTATATAGGTAATAAATAAAATAAAAAAAACTTTTTTTTACTTCAAATGTTTTATTAGGCTTGTGATTCTTGTTTTGCCTTTTAGGCTTATTTTAAGCAGAAATTATGTGTTTTCTGGATGAGTTGCAAGTGACAAAACAATGCCGCCCCCCGTGATGATGATGCCGCTCTGCTCTCGGTTACGTTAGTAGTAGAGGCTCACGCACAACCAACTTCAGCTGATCATGCGGGGGTGTTGGGGGGCATGGCATTACTGATCGTTGCGTCCGTTGGTCTGAGATGCATTCTGGGATACCGGTCTGTCTGAAGTCTCCTCTCGATGCATCCTCGATAAAAGGGGCGGATCAAGGACACATCCGGGGATTTGAACTGTACTTGTCTACGGCTAGATGTGAACTTTGAATTGGAACAGGACTTGGGCAGCGACTGATGACGTTTCACAAGTCCATGAGAACACAAGTACAGACAAGAACGCATATTGAGAAACGGCCCGTGCCTTTGGCGATCCGAACCGCTGAATCGACTCACTGATTCATAACGCTCTGAACTGCTGAATCGACTCACTGATTCATAACGTTCTGAACCGCTGAATCGACTCACTGATTCATAACGCTCTGAACTGCTGAATCGACTCACTGATTCATAACGCTCTGAACCTCTGAATCGACTCACTGATTCATAACGTTCTGAACCGCTGAATCGACTCACTGATTCATAATGCTCTGAACCGCTGAATCGACTCACTGATTCATAATGCTCTGAACCGCTGAATCGACTCACTGATTCATAACGCTCTGAACCGCTGAATCGACTCACTGATTCATAACGCTCTGAACTGCTGAATCTACTCACTGATTCATAATGCTCTGAAACGCTGAATCGACTCACTGATTCATAATGCTCCGAACCGCTGAATCGACTCACTGATTCATAATGCTCTGAACCGCTGAATCGACTCACTGATTCATAATGCTTCAAACCGCTGAATCGACTCACTGATTCATAACGTTCTGAACTGCTGAATCGACTCACTGATTCATAACGCTCTGAACTGCTGAATCGACTCACTGATTCATAATGCTCTGAACCGCTGAATCGACTCAC
>CM042247.1:4261150-4353650 GCA_023566225.1 Romanogobio albipinnatus | reverse complement strand
CTTCACTCTCTCAGATCAGATCAACAGAGACTTCATTATTATAAAGCACAGATCACCATGTTTGATGTAAGATTTACAGTGTTATTTGTGTGCGTGTGTGTGTGTGTGTGAGTGAGTGAGTGAGTGAGTGAGTGAGTGAGAGAGAGAGAGAGAGAGAGAGAGGGAAAGCTTATATAAAAACTGATATAACAAATGATTTATCACATTAAATAATATGTAAAGATGATCACAGAAATGGATGTGATGGTCATTAAGGATGAATTCATCTTGTTCTTCATGTGTTGAAGTCCTGACTGTGCTGAGATTGAGTGTGTTTAAAGTAAAGAGTGTTAAATGTTGATCGTATCACTTTACTGAGGAGCAGCTCATGTGTTCAATCATTTACAGATCAATCACTCAATCACCTCAACTCAAGAAAGAGAGACTGAACACAGAAAAATATTATTTCTTACACTTCATTTAAACAGATGTGATATTACAATTAATGAATGGTAATCATCTATGGACATTTATATTCAATATGCAGACAATCTCAGGACGCTTTCATGCTAAATGGAAATACTCGAGTGAATTAGTGACATTCACAGATGAGGATATAACCTGTAAATGAACGTTTGGAGCTGAGGACGCACACACATCTGTCAAAGCGCATGACAGGGTGTGTTAAACGCTAATGCATTAGCTTGAAGCTTAACATCAAGATTTCTCATGTTTTGGGCGCTTGGATCATGTCCCTTTCCCGCAGCAGCTCACTCTGTTTCCACTGCACTATTTTAGATGCATTTTGTCCAGAGAAATGTGTTATTGAGTGCTGTACTGCGACTGCTGGAAGTTTCCCTTCACAGAGGGCAGACCCGACTAATCGATCATGAGAATCCCTGTCAATGATTTTCATTATGGATTTTATCGATTAGTTGTTGCTACTTATAACGTTCATCTGGGAATCCGTTTGTCTGTCCCTGGCCTTTACAGAAATATTACTCTTACAATTATTATTGATGATCAGAGCATGTGAGCAGAGAGCGTCATTTAACCCCAGCACACACACACACACACACACATTACAGCACAGTAGAGCCACACACACACACCATATTACAGCACAGTAAAGCCACACACACACACAATATTACAGCACAGTAGAGCCACACACACCATATTACAGCACAGTAGAGCTACACACACACACACACACACACACACACACCATATTACAGCACAGTAGAGCAACACACACACACACACATACTACAGCACATTAGAGCTACACACACACACACACACACACACACACACACACACCATATTACAGCACAGTAGAGCCACACACACACACACACACACACACACACACACCATATTACAGCACAGTAGAGCTACACACACACACACACACACACACCATATTACAGCACAGTAGAGCTACACACACACACAATATTACAGCACAGTAGAACTACACACACACACACACACACACCATATTTCAGCACAGTAGAGCCACAAACACACACACACACACACACACACACACACACACACACACACACACACACACCACATTACAGCACAGTAGAGCCACACACACACACACACACACCATATTACAGCACAGTAGAGCTACACACACACCATATTACAGCACAGTAGAGCTACACGCACACTACAGCAGAGTAGAGCCACACACACACACACACACACACACACACACACCATATTACAGCACAGTAGAGCCACACACACACACACCATATTACAGCACAGTAGAGCTACACACACACACACTAATGTATTAACATTTATATTAAATTAAACAGTCAAATATAAATCTTTACACACATAACTCATATCTGTTTTTAAAGCATTAATTTCTGGTGTTTCAGTGAGAATTGTTATAATGTTTTAGCAGTGATGATTGTTCTCAGTGTGACTTACTCAGCTGATCTAGTTGCTGTAACCACAGGCAGCATCTTCTGAAGAACTTCATCTGCTGTGTTTACTGAGTCACTGTTTGAACATAAAACAATAAGTTCATTATTAATCATAATAATAATATCAGAAGTAAATACTCAAATATTGTTTTATTTAAACTGGTTTATAACGGACACAGATCTGTTGTTTCTTTCTCTGGTCAGTGTTTGTGTGTCCGGTCTATTAGTCTGCATTTACACACAACACTCAGTGCACAGATCTATGATGACATCAGATTTACTATCCTGTCCGTTGCTATGGTGATCACGGTGTCAATCATCACAATCTCAGGAGTGACTCAGATCAATAGTTTAGCGGATTCACTCCCATAATCAGACATCCCAGCTCTCCGGGAAGTTCCAGGAGTCTCCCTCATATTGATATTGGGAGCGTCTCAAACGGACGGCTGCATCCTAGTGAGGTCGTGTCTTTCCTAGTCCAGTCCTTCTGAGGCTTGTAGACTCCATTCCTCCTCAGCATTAAACACTAGGAGACGCTCTAGTAAGTGCTCATGGCTACGCCACACGTGTTCCCGCCCCCACGGTCACGCCACCAAAATACTGTTCAAACTTCACTTTGGAGAAACACTTTGTATTAAAGATCTTTATATTAACTGGCTCTTCTATGAATGAATGCAGTGAATGCCAGCCGTCTGTGTCTCCAGTGGCTCACATTATTGGCAGTTTAGTGTTGAGGGATTCATTTACACCAAAACTAAAGATAACGTGTGCCTTCATCTCTGAAAACATTATTTGTGTCTCACATTTCATAATGAGCTCAGATAAGCTCAGCTCGTTCTCCAGCAGGTCTTTATCATGAATGCGAATGTGTGCAAAGGATTGTGGGTGATTGAGCTGAATTAAAGATGCGAAACGAAGGCTGGCGTCAAAGGATCCTTCAAACTGAGACGGCCTTCAGAGGCGCTTGATGACGTGGCCGTCGAGATATGCAGCCTTACTAGGACACAGCCTCCGTTTGAGAAACACCCGCAAATTATGTTCAATATCCCAGAAATCAATCTGTGCCCCGTGATTTAAACACCTCTGACCTCTGTGTGTCTCTGTTCATAATGTTTTAGACTGTAATGATTGAACTCAGTGTTACTTACTCATCATTTCCAGCTCCAATTAAGCTGAACAGTTTAAACTTCTGCATCGTCTGCTCTGAGGACAGCAACACAAAAACTAAAGCTGACCACTGAGATGAGGAGAGTTTCACAGCACGTAATCCTCCAGAGCTCATATGAGGTTGAGCTTCGTTCACTAGTGAAAGATCACCCAGTTCATTCAGACAGTGAAACAGATTGATGTATTTATCTGGAGAGGGATTCTCACTGATCTTTTCTTTAATATAGTCGACTGTTTCCTCATTGTTGTGAGAGCTGTTTCCTGTCTGTGTCTTTAGTTCTTGTAAGAGACTCTGATTAGACTTCACTGACAGACCCAGAAGGAAACGAAGGAAAAGGTCCAGATGCCCATTTTTACTGTCTAAAGCCTCATCCACAGCTCTCTGATGGAGATCAGACAGTGAAGCTGTGTCTCCATTAGTTGGTTTGGTAATCTGGTCAAACACATTGATGTTCTTGTTTATAAAGGAGAGATGCACATATAGAGCCGCTAGATGTTCCTGAATGCTCAGATGAACAAAGCAGAAGACTTTCCCCTGATACAAGCCCAACTCCTCTCTGAAGATCTGAGTGCACAATCCTGAGTACACTGATGCTTCTGTCACATCAATGCCACACTCTCTCAGGTCTTCCTCATAGAAGATCAGGTTTCCTTTCACAAGCTGCTGATACGCCAGTTTCCCCAGTTTGACAATCATGTCTTCATCTCTCACTTTCTTCTCATAGTCCTTCTCATGTTTGATGTTGGTCTGGAGGATCAGGAAGTGTGTGTACATTTGAGTGAGAGTCTTGGGAATCTCTCCAGTCTCTGCTCCACTCAACATCTTCTCCAGAACAGTGGCTGAGATCCAGCAGAAAACTGGGATGTGACACATAATAAAGAGGCTCCTTGATGACTCCAGGTGTGAGATGATCCTGTCGGCCAGACTCTGATCACTGATTCTCTTCCTGAAGTATTCCTCCTTCTGTGGGTCACTGAAGCCACGTACCTCTGTCACTCGATGGACACACTCAGAGGGGACGAGATCAGCTGCTGCGGGTCTGGAGGTGATCCAGATGAGAGCAGAGGGAAGCAGATTCCCCGCAATGAGGTTCGTCAGCAGCTCGTCCACTGAGGCTGATTCAGTCACATCACACAACCTCACACCGCTCTGAAAATCCAGAGACAGACGACACTCATCCAGACCATCAAAGATGAAGGACACTTTATACTGATCACTGGATATTTCCATTTCTTTGGTTTCAGGGAAAAAGACATGAAGAAGATCTGAAAGACTGAGTGTTTGGTCCTTCATCAAGTTGAGCTCTCTGAAAGGAAGTGGAAATATGAGCTGGACGTCCTGATTCTGTTTCCCTTCAGCCCAGTCCAGGATGAACTTCTGCACAGAGACTGTTTTTCCAATGCCAGCGACTCCCTTTGTCAGCACAGTTCTGATGGGTTTGTCTTGTCCAGGTAAAGGTCTAAAGATGTCACTGCATTTGATCGGTGTGTCCTCTGTTTCTGCTCTCCTGGACTGTGTCTCAATCTGTCTCACCTCATGCTCATTATTGATCTCTCCACTTTCACTCTCTGTGATGTAGAGCTCTGTGTAGATCTCATTCAGGAGTGTTGGGTTTCCCTGCTTTGATATTCCCTCACACACACACTCAAACTTCTTCCTCAGATTTGATCTCAATGTGTCGAGGACTTCAGCAGGTTTAGAGTCACGGCTGTAAGATTAAAATACCACATTATTACACAAGTTAGAGAAGTAAATAGCCATAGATCACAAAATGGATGATTTGTTTGCTGTATTATGGGACACAGAACATCATACGGTTTCTGAAATGTTTCAATCATTAATAGGGGTGTAACAATATATCGTTTTTCATATGTGACGATATGTATCGTTGATGGAAACGATATGATTTGCGATATAGAGTGGTTTTATCCAAGGCTCAACTTGCTGTAGTAGGCCTATTTATATGGTATAATTCACCCAAACACAAACTTACAAATGTACCACAAATGTAAACTCAGTCATCATGTACTCACTATCATGATGTTTTTCCTTTAGCTTCCAAACACAAATGAAGATATTCTTTATGAAACCGGACGGATTTCTGTCCCTCCATTTAAAGTCCATTCCTTTCAAACTTAAAAGATACAAAAAATGTCATAAAGGCATCATAAAAATAACTAATCCAGTGGTCTAATCCAAATCCAAGTCTTCTGAAGAGACACAATGGCTTTATATGATGAATATATTTAACACGACGCGCATACTGTAGTAAACACGGATGTTCAAATGATTGTGTGACGCACGAAAACAACATGAGAGTGAATAAATGCAGAATTAAGATTCTTGGATGAGCTAAACATTTACAGTTTGAGAATAGTCATTTTGACACGCTTTCTTGTGATAAGAACTGAAATTGATTGCATTGATCATCTGAAGTGCACGCGCTGCCGGAACGGCACTCTTCAAAGTCAAAGCGCAAACATCGTTTAAATCACCAGATCACATTTAGTTTTAGTAGTATGATTATTCAAAGCATTTTAGATGTTTCATTCTTAAATGTGTTGTGCATTAATAGCGGGAGAGGCGGGACATAGCAAGCACCGGGACAGTTACGAGCATGGGGAGAGAATTCTGCCTGCATTGAATGTGTGAGAAATGCGTGAGGGGAAAAATTTCAGTTTACGGAGTTTCAGTGACATTATTACATTAAACAACTATATATAATGTTGAATATAATGTATATTAATTAGTGCTGGTAATTGATAATTTAAAAAAAAAAAACTAATTAATCGCATTTTTCTGTAATTAATCGTGATTAATCGCAAGTTTTTATTATTTTAAGTTTTTAATATTTTGATATTGTAATAATTTCAGTTACTCTCCAAATTAATGAAGAAACAATTTAAAGACAGCATATTTTAAATATGTGTTTTAATGGCATGTTTTTATGAATGAAGGCCAGTATCACTGATATTAATGTCTCTATGAAACATTAATGACGTTACATTACAATATAACTGAAAGCTCCCAATTTCAACATTTATTAGACTTTAAAAAAAACTACTTTTAATTTAAGTGAACTTAAAACAATCTTTACATAAACCCATTATAATAAATGTTATTTTTACCCATGGCCTTCCCTGTCAGACATATACAGAAATGTAATAGTTATCAAACACCTTTATTAACTGCATAAATAATAAATGAAATATAGATTAATCATCATTAAAGCTACAATTTTCTCTGTTCCCGTTGTTCTTTGATTAACATTAATGACAGGCATCATCAGTGCTCCTGTCACTTTAAAAACGGCCGCTGACGAACATGACGCGGATCTGACGCGCTGTCCCGCGCATCTCATTTCCTCACAACTCTTTAAGTTCATTTAAGACGTTATTTAACTCATTTAAGACTCCTAATATGAGAATACTCAAAATTCTCTGTGTTGTTGTTATTGTTTGTTCAAGAGCAAAAGAGAACTCGATGTGAGCAGGAGACCAAACGCGAATAGAGCGTCAAAATCGCGTCTACCGCGTCCAGTTTGACGCGTGAACATTTTGAATCCATTCGCGCGTCTACAGCGAATTGGCGTTCAAGGCGCTCCAGGAGAAATATGTCATAAAACACCTCACTGCCTCTTTTCATTTTCATTAAAAATATATATTAAGCATTAATAGTCACACAAATGTGGTCCAGGCAACTCCTACATTATCTTCACTGCATGTATATTTAAATATCCTTTAAAAATAAAGTTATGAAACTTCTCTTTGCCCTCAGTCAAAACGATTTGGCAGACAACAAATGATAAAGATCGCCGTTAGATCCACACAAGATGAACCACTACAGGACATCAGAGCCAGCGGCAAACGTCAGAAGGACTGGCCGAGGAAAGACTGCTCTCACTGGGGTTTATGAGCACTGAGCGCCCAGTGATCGCCTGGATCTCACAACTCCAAAAACACAAGACATTTTTTTTAAAATGCGCTTTCTTTATAAATAAACCACAGATTTGAGCTTTAAACAACTACAATCTCACCTGAAAAAGTCTTAAAACTACATTTTCTGACACAGTAGTATTTTTAAATTATGCAGGGTTTCTCTTCACGTCACTTTACCACGTGACAGCAGCGAGCAGGCTACTGATTGGTTAACGTGGCGCGAATTGACGCCAAAGTTCACATTTTTCAACTCGGGCGTCAGACACGAATTCGCTTAAAACGCGTGAATGCACAAAAGCACCACTCGCGTGTACCCGTGTATCGTGCAAGACGTCCAATTCGCATCATTCGCGCGAACTGGACACGCGAATGAGGAGGATTCGCATCCTTCACGCCACGCGAAACTCACCTTCCGCGCCGCGGGACCTCCAGATGCCCGTCAACGCGCCTTTCCAATGACTTAACATTGAAATCACTCGCGCCAGATGCTCTATTCGCGTTTGGTGTGAACGCAGCATCAGAGTGTCCCTCGATTACTGACACACACACACACACACAGACAGGATATTGACATACAGTGCATTCTCTTGTGTCTTGTCGCACTTGGAAGCATTTACAGGAGCGTGATCATGTAACGCTAGGCAAAAATTGATAAAAAATGGATGCTGTGTTATTTGCGTTAAATATTCTTTATGTGTTAAGCTAAAAAAATTAATCGCCCGTGTTAATGCGTTAATTTGCCCAGCCCTAATATTAATGCAATGGGGGAATATTTGTGGGTCCTGATAATAATACACTATTAATAATAATATTTTAATAATAATAAAAAAGTAAAAAAATTATAAAAAAACATCTTTATTTTGGCTTAAAATATCGGGATACATATCGTATCGCGAGTTCAGTATCGCAATTTATATTGAATCTTGACACGAGTGTATTGTTACACCCCTAATCATTAATCATGTGTTTGAGTGATGTGTGATGTCATTGCAGCTCCTAAAATTAAACAACAACAAAAGTCCCACATTTTACCTGAAACCAGGACACATGCTTTCATTAAAGTCTTGTGGTTGAATCTCAGGCGTGAACACAGTTTTGTTTTTAACTGGTCTGGATTGAAGATTTGACCTTAAATCAGAATGAAGAGGGTAAAGAATCAGACACACTGATATTGATGTAATTGTGTCATTAACTGAGTAACAGACCAACAGCTTTTACAGTGTGTGAATGTGTTAACAATACAATACATAGAGCTTTACACAAGAGCACAATGATCATCATTAATAGACTGAAACTTACAGGATCTGAACTCATTACACTGATGTATATTAATAATAACTTCATGAAATCAAATACTATAAGCATAACTTTTATAGAGATGATATACCTGAGATCAGGCCGTGTGTCTCCACTCTTAAACACTATTGGGCGATCCATAGACCAGTCACTCTTCATAGACACACAGCTGGACTCTGGGTTTGAGCTCTTCTGCTGGACTGAACTGGAGCAGAGAACAGATTCAGTTTAATCCTTTAGATTACTGGGATCATTCTTTATGAGTGGAACCATATTAATATAAACACATTCATCTTTCATCAAAAACACTTTGAGGAAACGTTATGATCTTTTTATTTAATATTTCATTTTAGTTTTAAAACAAAAACACAGGAATTTTTTTTATTTTTTTCTGTAAACTGTTTCTTTGATCTCTCTCTGTGTGTGTGTGTGTGTGTGTGTGTGTGTGTGTGTGTGTGTGTGTGTGTGTGTGTGTGTGTGTGTGTGTGTGTGTGTGTGTGTGTGTGTGTGTGTGTGTGTGTGTGTGTGTGTGTGTGTGTGTGTGTGTGTGTGTGTGTGTGTGTGTGTGGGCATGTTTTTGTGAAATATCAGGACACAAATGTGTATAATGACATGGGTATGACACAGGTATTACAAAAAGAGGGTGAAATATGAGGACGTTCCCCATGTCCTCACTTTTCAAAATGCTCATATTTCACACAGAATGAGGTTTTTTTCACAGAAAGTAAACTGCACAGTCTCCTGTGAGGGTTAAGTTTAGGGATAGGGGCAGTGTAGGGGGATAGAAAATACGGTTTGTACGGTATAAAAACCATTACGCCTTTGGAATGTCCTCACATTTCACAAAAACAAACGTGTGTGTGTGTGTGTGTGTGAGCTCTTTTTCTGTGATGTAACAATATTTATCAGTGTGTGTTGAAAGTACCTGCATCCTGGAGAGAAATCTCCATCTGTGGATCCTTGTGGATCAGCCATGATGAAGCTGCAGGAGAATCTGATGAGTTTGATCTCCTCCACTGACTCTGAATGAACAAACATCACACACTAAATTAAATTATTAAATTAAACATCCGTCATGATTTATCTGGAGTGTGTGAGGAAAGGATCACGTGACTGTGTAAACTCAAGCTCAGTCACTCATGTTTACACATATGATGATAAACCTCTGAAGAATCACAGACATCACCAAACACTAAAGAAACCTTGAAGTGAAAGCAGAGCCGGCCCAAGGCATAAGTGAACTAAGCGGCTGCTTAGGGCCCTCTTGGCCACCAGGGGGCCCCAAGAGCACATGAAATGCCTTCCTGCTGCATGTTTTTTATGATGATGGAAATCGCGAAATAGCCTCAAAAACAATTACTAAATAAACTGCAAAATGTTACATTTTCTAATATATGCACGGATTGATTCTGCACAAGCTTGCGGAGTCGTCGGCTGGACACTATTAGCCAGGGTTCAAAGTCCAAAGTGGGAGAAAAATCAACACTGAAACTGTGCTACTCAGTTGCCCGGTAACCTTTTTATGAATGGATGGATTTGAGAATGTTACATGGTTTAGTGTGAATTTCTTATCTGATGTGCTGCATGTTTTAGACCGAGTAACAGAGCTTTCTGTTTCCCAGTAAATGTTTTCTTCAAGTGCTATATCGTCCCCTTGGAATTTAAGGTTCTATCTGACATTTTTGTCAAAATTGAGTTATTCACATATTCTTATTCTGTGACAACTTCTTTACATTGTGGGATGTTGTTTTTTAAGTTGCGTACATTTTGGAACTTTTTGTTTAGAAAATAAAAAGTTTCTTTCTACACAGTCAAATGGAATGCAAAAAAAACTTTAAAGCTCAAATCAGAATCTTATAATTCCAAGGTGGCGATATGTTTGAGCTGCTTACAATTAACATTTGGGAATGCAACGTGTGTCAAACATCTTCCCAAATTCACAATGAGAATAATTTATTATTTTTTTTATTAATTTATTATTAGAACGGTAACAACATGGCAGCCAGACATGATATAAGCAACAGCTACAACTAATACAATTGATAATGGCTGTGCGAATCATCAAGAATTGACAAGTCAATAGTATTGGTGGCACAGAGGGGCCTCAAATAAAATGATGCTTAGGGCCCCATAAGGGCTTGGGCCGGCACTGAGTGAAAGAAACCCTTCATTAAAGATTTCATATCAAACAAACAATCACTCAAAATGTCCTCCAGAGATTCATATTAATATGAGAAAGTCACACACACATGAACACTCACCTCGATCAAACTTTTACAAGATACAGCTTCTCAAATCCTCCAGCTTTAACATCATAAACATACACGGACATTCCTGATTAAACTCTGATAAACGTTAAACACTCTGTTTTTACCATACCGTATTCTTATCTAACCTGCTTAAAATGGCAACAGGTGAACTCTAACTTACTTTCAGTTAATGTATGACCAGAGAGAGAAGAGAGAGAGAGAGAGAGAGAGAGAGAGAGAGAGAAAAAGAGAGAGAGAGAGAGAAAAAGAGAGAGAGAGAGAGAGAGAGAGAGAGAGAGAGAGAGAGAGAGAGAGAGAGAGAGAGAGAGAGAGAGAGAGAGAGAGAGAGAGAGAGAGAGAGAGAGAGAGAGAGGAGAGAGAGAGAGAGAGAGAGAGAGAGGAGAGAGAGAGAGAGAAAAAGAGAGAGAGAGAGAGAGAGAGAGAGAGAGAGAGAGAGAGAGAGAGAGAGAGAGAGAGAGAGAGAGAGAGAGAGAGAGAGAGAGAGAGAGAGAGAGAGTGTGAGAGAGAGATTGATTTTTAACCCACACTTTTATTCAATCATTAACAAAGAACACATAGTCCCAATCATTATCACAAAAACAATCAACACAGCAAAAGACCAAAAACTAAATCCTCCTCACACACAGTACAAAAACCCTCATTAAAACACCACCGTAATATAAAGGTTCCCAGATCCTGCATCTCTCTGTAATACTTAAATTCAACTGAGATCCTAGATCTAACGAATGCCTTGAACAACAATACACTATCTTGACCATGAATATTCTTTATCTTATTTTTCCTTGAAATATATATTGCCATTTTTGCTTGGCCGATCATAAAATTAATCAACTGCCATTTGAACATTTGATTACGATTATATCCTGCTCCATAAATGAAAGCCAAGAGTGTGAAACTTTCTTTAAAACCCAAGAACAATTTTCCTAATAATACAAAAAGTGGTTCAAGCCTACTACAATCCACAAAACAATGATAAATTGTTTCTCTTAACCCACAAAAAGCACAACCTTCATTGACATCGGGGTTAATGATTGAGACAAAAGAGTTAACAGCAATAGCCCCCTTCAGGATCCGCCATTGCAGATCTCCTGACTTTTTCATCAATGGTGGTTTGTATATGACCCTCCAATATGGTTTAACTTCATTTCCAACATCAAATTTCTCTCTCCAGACATTATCTATTTTCTCACACAGTGTTGACTTGTACAATATTTTAAAGGTGAACTATGTAGGATTTTTGCAGTAAAATATCCAGAAACCACTAGGCCAGTGTTATATATTTTGTTCAGTTGAGTATTTAGAATATCCCAAATGTTTCCAACTATTTGTAAATCGTGAGAAATTGCTATTTTAACCAAGGAACCGGGACGTGTGAGCTATGCGTGTGAGGGAGTCGCCTGTCGATTGCGTCATATCTGCGTCACCCTCGGTTTCCGGTTTTATTCAGTGAAACACTTCACTCTCACTGCAGTGTGAACAAGTGTCATAGCAGCCGCCGAGCAAACGTCATAACTTCCTTTTCAACACACTCAGATATATCTAATACGATAAACAGAGTTGCGTTACATCATACTCATGCCTGGAAAAGAGGAAGTGGCGCCGGCAACCGTGTCATAATAAAAGTCCCGCCGGCAACTATGCCATAATAACAGTCCCGCTCTTCAATCGCTCCTGCGGCCTTGCTCAGCTCCACAACACTCGCTCCTGCTCTGCTTCAGACTACAGTAATGTTAATAATCGCATCCATGAACATGATTTCTGCCCGAGTCCTATCCTGACTGTTTTCCACCGGCTTGGAGGTGAAGACCACATGTCCCAAGATTCTGCGCTCAAACGCGGCGTCATCAAACTACGCCTTTGTTTTGAACAGGCGACCTCTAGTGGACGGAAAAGTTACATAGTGTAGCTTTAACAAAACATTTATACATCAGTTTCCCACTTAATTCCTCTAATAGTAAATCCTGAAGCCCATTCAAGTTTAACAAAACACCAGACATTTCCTTTAAATCTGGTGTGATCAGATGCTTGGGAAAGGGGTCTCTTATATCAGGAAGCAAATGTCCATTCTCATATCTTTCAAGAAGTGACAAATCCTCTACTGTCAGTTTCTGTCTCCATAACTCCAGAATTGTTGAGGTTTGTCGCATAGACTTTTGTCCAAGTAAAGATGCCACAGCCATAGTGTCTTTCAGATCACATTTAGCCACTTTAATTATGTGGCCTAGTTTTACAGTCTGGGTGTCACACAGTCTCTGAGAGAGATTAGGCACTTGGTCTGTTATGTCCAACCGTGCCCCCTTAACTAGAGGCTCCTCCAACAACCAAAACAGAGAGTTGGCATTTCCTGTTCTTTTAATATTGAAAGACTGCCAAACTTTGAACAAACCATGATAAAATGAAGATAATCCACTCAAGCGTAGCTTTTTGGTATCCGTGAAGAACAAAGCAGTATCTAGTCCAAGTCCATCCACTCTTTGAAGAATGCTTTTTGCAACTTCTCTCCATACCACATCCACAGAGCCTGTAAGGAACTTCTGAATGAACTGTAATCGGAACGTTGCATATCTGCTTGATAGAGACACCAGACCTTGTCCTCCCTCCTCCAATGGCAGAAAAAGCACACTTTGAGGGACCCAGTGCAGCCTGTCCCAGAAGAAGTCCACTAATAATGCTTGTAAACGTGATAACAGTCCTTTGGGAGGTTCCACACATGAGAGCTTATGCCACATAGATGAGGCCATCAGGTTGTTCAGGATCAGTACTCTCCCTCTGAACGATAACTGAGAGTGAATCCATCTCCACTTCTTCAGTCTACCCTCCATTTTTTCTATACTCCCATCCCAGTTCTTTTGCTGCACAGTTACATCTCCAAGATGAACACCCAGATACTTAAAACCCCCCTTCTTCCACTGCAAACCACCAGGTAAATCCGGAGAACCATTCTTCCAGTCCCCTTTAATCAGTGCAACACTTTTCTCCCAGTTCACCCGTGCAGCAGAAATCACACCAAACTCATTAACAGTAGACTCCAAATTGATCACATCATTTTTTCCATTAATTAAAATCATGACATCATCCGCATTCGCGGATATTTGGTGTTGAACACTTTGATTTCTCAACTTAAAACCTTCAATACGAGAACGCAGCCTGTTTAACATGGGTTCGATTGCCAGGGAATACAACATTCCAGAGAGAGCGCATCCCTGTCTTATACCTCTCCCAACTTTAAAAGGGGCACTCAAACCACCATTGATCTTCAGTACGCTCTCAATGTCTTTGTACAATACTTCAATCATTCCACTAAAAATGGACCCAAAGCCAAAAGCACCAAGCGTATTCCAAAGATATTGATGCTCTATTCGATCAAAGGCTTTTTCCTGATCAATTGAAATAAAGCCTATATCAAGATCGTGATAACCAGAGATATCCAGAATATCCCTGATTAAAGTAATATTGTCCATAATCGACCTTCCAGGTATGCAATAGGTCTGGTCAGAATGGACCACTTGTCCTATCACATCTTTTAATCTATTGGCCAAGGCCTTAGAGAGAATTTTTAAATCTGTACATAGTAAACTTACAGGTCGCCAATTCTTTATCTCCTGTAAGTCCCCTTTCTTAGGTAGCAAGGTAACCACTGCCCTCCTACAACTCAAAGGCAGGGAACCCACGTTCAAACTTTCATTTAAGACATCCAAGAAGTCTTTACCCATCACTCCCCAAAAAGCCCTATAAAACTCCACGGAGAGGCCATCAATACCGGGTGCTTTACCAGTCTTCATATCTTTTAAAGCATTTAAAAGCTCCTGCTCCGTAAGAGGCTTATCAAGTTTTGCTACAGAGTCCTGGGCAATATTTGGCAAACCTTCATAAAACTTGTCAGACAACTCCTCATTCTCTTTATATTCACTGCTATATAACTCAGCATAGAATTGTACAGCCCTTTTCCTGATTTGTGCAGGCTCTTTCAATTCCTGCCCATTCTCTGTTCTAATACAGTGAATAAGTCGACTCTGCCCATTTTTACGTTCTAGGCCAAAGAAAAACCTTGATGGGGCATCCATTTGTGTAAGCATTTGATAGCGTGATCTAACCAGAGCCCCTTGTGTCTTTATACCCAGCATGTCTGTGAGAAATGACTTTTTACACTTTAGAGCATCAATACATTTTTGTTCCCCAGTAACTCCAACTAAATTTTCCAATTCAATAATCTCAGTTTCAAGTTTACTCATTGTGTGTATAATGTCCCGAGAGACATTGAAAGCGTACTGTTGACATAAAGCTTTTATTTCCACTTTCCCACAATCCCACCATTGTCTTAAATCTTTAAAACAACTCTTCTTGTTCTGGAAAATTCCCCAAAAATTACAAAAAACATTTCTAAAATTCATATCACCCAACAAAGATGCATTAAAATGCCAATAAGCACTCTTTATTTTAACACTTGCAATAAACACTTCACATAAAACCAAAGAGTGATCCGAAAACCCAACTGGGGTAATCAAACACTTTTTAACAATATTACAGTGCTGCCGATAACAATAAAACCTATCAAGCCTGGCCATAGAAATAGCATTTTCTCTTGAGTGTGTCCATGTATACTGCCTATTGTTATTATTCAATTCTCTCCACACATCGCATAAATCGTGGGTTTCAATCAATACACGTATAACACGACTTGAGGCAGTGTGACGTTCCAAATGATTCCTATCAAGAACATCATTCTCCGTACAGTTAAAATCCCCCCCCACGAAGAGATAATCATTTGAATTACAATTTTGTAGAAAGACACTGACAGTATTAAGAAAAACAATTCTTTCAGTACCATTTGTCGGAGCATATAGATTAAGAAAAACAAAATTAAACTTTTCAAATTTTGCTTGTAGGACTAATAATCTACCAGGTATCACTTGCTTTATTTCACACGAAACTGGCAAAAACCTTTTTGCAAAAAGGATGGCCACTCCAGCTTTAACAGAGTTTAAATGTGTGAAATACACTTCCCCTTGCCATTCTTTCCTCCAGTCAATTTCATTTAAACAATCACTGTGTGTTTCCTGTATGAACATTACATCCACACCTTTCTGACTAATTAATTCAAATAATAGTGCTCTTTTTTGAATATCTCTAGCACCATTCAAGTTAAGAGTGCCCACTTTTATTGCACTCATTTGATTACATCGTTTTAAACAACATATAAAAACACACAGTAACTCAAGAAAAAGAAACCTATGTAGTTTCAAATCCATCTTCGTTCTTTAATTCCAGTTTTACTTTAGAAACAAATTTCTTCAGTCTGTATATCTCCTGTACTGTGAATTGTTCTTCACCTTCTCCCCTCATCAACATCCCAACTGAATCAATGAATGCTTTCCGATCAGGAAAGTAGTCTACAATCTGGACATTTATCATATTTTTTGTCTTTTGTAAGAAGTTTCTCACTTTCACAAAAGTATAACTTTGATGAACTTTCTCATTGTTACCATCGACAACTTCACTATCAGAATCATCCACTGCACTACATTCAGTCTCATCACTCTTATCAGCTTGTTGATCCATCACCGCTTTAACACTTATTTTCCTTGGAGATTTCCTAATACGTTTCCTCTTACTAGAAGGAGCTTTAAACACAGCCTCATCCTTTCCAAAGTCATTATTCTTATTCTCCTCAGCTAAAATAGATTCAGCTGCGGCTATGACACTATCAATTGTAACATTATCTCCCTTTTCATTCCTATTTTCTGTACTTTCTACATCCATACCTTCCTCACCCTCAAGCCTTCTAGCATCAACACTCTTACTGTTTTCACCATCTCCAACCTCTTTCCTCACACTCCCATTTACATTACCAACACTAGTCTGCTCCACATTGCTACTACCGGCATCTTCATTTGTCAATAGACCAGTATCGGACGCCTCAGCCTCCTCAGCCGCACCTGTCGCAGCCGCCTCAGCCCTCCCAGGCCACACGCGCTTAGTGTGACCTTCTCTACCGCACTCAAAACACCTCATTGTATCGGAAGATGCAAAAATGACATAATCAAAACCATCATTTCGAAATTTGAATGTCACATTCAAATCATCCTCGCCATTGTTTAAAATCATGTACACTTGCCGTCTAAAACAAACAACATGCTTGAGCAGCGGAGACTTACAACCCAACGGTATTTTTTTAAGTTGCGACATGATTTTGCCATGCCTGGACAATTCTGTTATTAGCAACTCGTCCTTAATGAAGGGTGGAACATTAGAGAGGATTATTCTTTTTGCTGGTTGAATTAACGGTACAACAGAAACAAGCGTATCTTGGATCACAACTCCACTCTGAACAACACTATTCTAAGGCGTCCAAAAAAACAACCACAGCGCTATTCATTCGGGAAGCCGACACAATACCATTATAACCGACAGCCTTCCCAACAGCCAAAGCACAATCTTCCACCGAACAATTAAAGGACGGCAATACTTTAATGCCATGCCTACGTGAAAGTTTGTCAAAACTTTGACCGTGCAGCACCGGTGATGCCGCCATGGCAACACCTGCCAACGGCGTCCCCTTACTTTATACTTCACACAACAATACACCAATAGTTTAAAACACTCTACAGCTATGACAAAACAGTGTGGGAAAAACAGAAAGAAAAGTGAAAAGATCACTCTCACCACTGCAGCGTTCTCTCACACACGCTCCCCGCAACACTCACTCGCACATGCGCACGAGAGAGAGAGAGAGAGAGAGAGAGAGAGAGAGAGAGAGAGAGAGAGAGAGAGAGAGAGAGAGAGAGAGAGAGAGAGAGAGAGAGAGAGAGAGAGAGAGAGAGAGAGAGAGACTTTTGACTTTTAAAACCTCTTTAATTTACAAACATTATAAAATTAACAAAACAAAAACAACCTGTTTCGCTTATAGTCACCAAAGCCCCTCCAACACCCCATCTCCATTCAAAATACAGAACATTGTTAGTATGCCGATAATAAGTATATTCAATGACCACTCTTGACTTCACTAGAGACTTAAATAGGGTCACCATATTTACATCCTCACCAGAATAAAAATGGCTAGTTTAGCTTGCACTATTAAAAAATTGGCAAGTGTACACTGTTGTTGCAAAGACCTCTTATATCGGCAACCCAATATAAATAGACTATTAGTATATGAGAAACCCAATTTAACAATAATCTTCTCCAATAGTTCAAACAATGAGCAGAGTCTGAAACACTCACTAATCATATGGAAAAACAGTGTCAAGTGCATTACAAAAAGGACATATTGGTAAAACGGTCTCATTAAGCTTTGAAATAAAAGAGTTTGAGGCAACAGTAACCTCCACTGAAGGTCCCCACATCTCTTAGAGATAGGAGGTTTGTACAGTAATCTCCAGGATGGACATACCTCATCAGAAATAGACAGCCAAGACCTCCATTTAGTGTCCGGTCTATGTTTCAATTGTCCATAATGTACAGATTTAACACAACCATGATAAAACTTTTTTTTCTCAATACAATGAAACACCAAATCCCCATAATCTTTCAGAATGTTTGTTAGACTTATATCCTCATCAAACTCAGTCTTTAAGAACAACCTTAAACTCAGGAAATGTCTGAGAAATAAAACCATTCAAAAGAACATTGTTAATAAAATAATTCAGCGTCGTAGGGAAAGAAATCTTAAAATTCATAATTAATCCCTCCACAATTCTAACCAAAGTTATCCCAATTTGGTCAGCTAGTTCCTGTGCAGTTCGCCACTGTCCTTTCGTTAAATCAATCAAGTCCATAACTTTAGTAATGCCAGCATTCAAAAATTTGGCAATTATAGATGATGATACAGTAGATGGCATTTCAAAAAGGGGATTAAAAAAAGAGGTTCTGCAATACCATAATGCTCATCCTCCTGTCTTAACAGTTTAAAACAATCACATGATTTGAACACTGATTCATAAAAACTGAAAGGCAAAAAAATTTGTCTTCTCCACAAAGGATTTCTGCATTAAGAACAACTGTTTGTCAAGACCAATTCCTCCAACACTCTTGAGTATATACAGACCAAAAATAACCCAAGGCACTTGATCTGAAGAATACAGAAGATTCTGTAGTGTATGCAGCCTCATTGCCATAATTTTGGATTCTAAGTGTATTAACCCCTGCCCTCCCTCTGCCACAGGAAGATAAAGGACACCTGGAGGAAGCCAATGGCAACCTTCCCAAAAAAACTTTACAAATGCTTTTTGAACTCCAATAATTAATTCTTTAGGAGGATCCAGAACAGTGCATTTATGCCATAGCATCGAAGCTGCCAAGTTATTAATAACCAAACATCTCCCTCTAAAGGAGAGCTGTGGAAGAATCCATCGCCACTTATGAATTCTACAGATCACCCGATCAGATAGCCCTTCCCAGTTCTTTTCGGTGTAACTTTTAGTCCCAAAATAAAGACCAAGTACTTTAAAACCATCTCGGGCCCATCTGCATTGCTGTGGCAGCTGAGGAGGTCCTACACATCGCCAGTCTCCCAACAGCAAAGATGCACATTTCCCCCAGTTAATACATGCAGATGAAGCTTGCTGAAATCTATCTAAAGAATCTTCTAAAGATATCAATCTTGAAACATCTTCAGAGTCTTTTATAACTACTGTTATGTCATCTGCGTAAGCTGTTAATTTAACTGGATCTGCACTGGGGAAACTGGGAACATTAACACCACGTAGTTGCCTCCCAAGTGAAACCAGGAGAGGCTTAATAGAAATGGCATACAGAAGCCCTGAAAGAGGGCACCCTTGCCTTATTCCCCTGGTTACAGAAAAATGCCTAGTTAATGAGCCATTAAGTCTTAACATGCTGTAAATTTCATTGTATAACAATTTAATGAGAAAAACAAAATAAGGACCAAAACCAAAGGCTTCCAGGGTCTTAAATAAATATTGATGATCCACCCTGTCAAACGCCTTTTCTTGATCCAATGAAAGAAAACCAATGTCCATATTGTGCATTTTTGCAACTGTAATAATGTCGCTCAGAAAAAAAAGGTTATCAAATATTGATCTCTTGGGCACACAGAATGTTTGATCCTTATGAATGACAGATGCCATATATGTTTTAAGTCTATTAGTCAATGCCTTAGATAAAATCTTGAAATCAGCACAGATCAATGATACCGGGCGCCAGTTCTTTAGACATCCAAGATCACCCTTTTTTGGGATTAATGTCAAAACTGTCCTTCAACAACTCAAAGGAAGAGTCCCTTGATCAATGCATTCAAGAAAAACATCATACAGGTCATGTCCAATTAGATTCCAGAAACACTTGTAAAATTCTGCTGAGAGTCCATCCAACCGGGTGATCTCCCAGCACTCATCTCCTGAACAGCTTGTGAAAGTTCTCCAAATGATAAAGAACTGTCTAAGTCATCACGCTCCTCTTCAGATAGCTTAGATAAGTCACTTAAAAATTCACCAGTTGTTGCTCCGTCACATGTTTCAGAGGAGTATAAATCTTTATAAAAGGAAAGAGCATAACTTTGATTGTCCCGTTGGTCAGTTGTAACTCTGCCACATGGAATCTTCAACTGATGAAAAAATGTCTGTTCTCTTGACTTTTTTTCAAGTCCAAAAAAGAAAACTGTAGGAGTATCCATGTCATTCAGCTGGGCAAACCTGGTCCTTAAAAGTGCCATTTTTCCTCGTTCCTCCAATAAGTTCTTTAAAAGGAGCTTATCTCTTGCAACAGAGTCAATGGAAGATGAATTATTGTGGGTAGAGTCACTGCTTTGCCCAAGGATGTCTTGCTCAAGAATCTTCATTTTCTCTTTAAGGGCTGTAGTACTATGTGCAGTGTACTGTTGGCAAAAATACTTAATTTGTGCTTTACCAATGTCCCACCATTGACTCAACGACTGAAAACGGCATCTCTCCTCTCTCCAAGTTTTCCAGAAAAGATTAAAAGAGTGAATAAAAGTGCAGTCCTGCAATAATCTATTATTAAAGTGCCAATGTGATTTAGAGAATCCAGAAAATGAGACCGAAACTACAATAGATAAATAGTGATGATCGCAACGGCGATCTCTAATGCATCTCTAGTCTCACTGCTGATATTATCAAGTTCACTAACATTCACCGAATAATTTTCCCCCTCATCAGCACAACTTTTCGTTGAATGCTCTTCCGGATATTCTTCATCTTTAGACAAAGAATCCGACACAGCGCGCTCATCAGTTTAATTGCCTGAATCCTGATTATTATTTACCGGGATAGTAGCCGCTATCTCCGAAGAAATATTAGGTTCCATCTCATTTTGTTTAGCCACCTTATTAGATGGGCATTTCTTTTTTGTGTGACCAAAAATCCCACAAGAGAAACATTTCATTGAATCCGTGCTGATAAAAATTGTATAATCTTTACCTAACAAAGTCAATTGAACTGAAACGTCTACATTTTGAAACTTGACATTCAAAATCATGAACGTTTGACGCCGGAAGGACATCACATGCTTCAAATCAGGATTTTTAACCCCAAGGGAAATCATTTTAATCTGCATCAATATTTTACCATAGCGGCCAAGTAATCGCTCAAGTGAGTCATTGGAGATGAACGGAGGCACATTGGAAAGAATGACCTTTTTAGAAGGACTCGACAGCGGTAAAACAGGCAGAAAAGCATAACCAACAGCTAAGCCAACTTCTACTAAATGATGAACCATAGACTCTTCATTCAAAAACACAACGACAGCTTTATTCATTCTAGATGCTGACAGTATGTTCCGAGCACCTATTTCACTACTAATAGCAGTCAAGCAGTCTTCAACTGTGCTAGATCCATCAGGAATACATTTACAGCCGTTCCGGGCAGTTAAAGTAGCAAACCCATCAGAATCTGCCGACATTTTTCACAATCCCCAACAGCTTTAAATAAACTACAATCTAAATTAAACTAAATTATTAGAGAAAAACGGAAAAAGGAAAAACAATGAACAGCTGTATTTTTATTAACTAAGATTAACAAAGATTAATAAATACAGTAACAAATGTACTGATCATGGTTAGTTCATGTTAGTTATTAGTCTAATACATTAACTAATATAATGTTAACAAATCCAACCATATTGTAAAGTGTTACAAACAAATCATTTACTCAGAACACCTCTTGAAATGAGAATATAAGTGTGCTTACCCCATTTTTTTATAGTAAGAGTGGTTAGTAAGATTTAATCTTAATGAACTACAGTATTTTCAGGTTATTTATAGGACAATGTGTAGAAAAATTACCTACCAACAGTGATTGTCCTTTAGCTTAATCATTTGAAATAATAAAAACAATATGATGTTCAAACTTTTGACTACTTTCTTTAAAAGCGACATAACACAATACTTGTACTTTTACTTTCAGTACTTGAGTAGTACATTTTCAAATAAACTACTTGCAATACTTAAAGGTGAACTATGTAGGATTTTTGCAGTAAAATATCCAGAAACCACTAGGCCAGTGTTATATATTTTGTTCAGTTGAGTATTTAGAATATCCCAAATGTTTCCAACTATTTGTAAATCGTGAGAAATTGCTATTTTAACCAAGGAACCGGGACGTGTGAGCTATGCGTGTGAGGGAGTCGCCTGTCGATTGCGTCATATCTGCGTCACCCTCGGTTTCCGGTTTTATTCAGTGAAACACTTCACTCTCACTGCAGTGTGAACAAGTGTCATAGCAGCCGCCGAGCAAACGTCATAACTTCCTTTTCAACACACTCAGATATATCTAATACGATAAACAGAGTTGCGTTACATCATACTCATGACTGGAAAAGAGGAAGTGGCGCCGGCAACCGTGTCATAATAAAAGTCCCGCCGGCGACTATGCCATAATAACAGTCCCGCTCTTCAATCGCTCCTGCGGCCTTGCTCAGCTCCACAACACTCGCTCCTGCTCTGCTTCAGACTACAGTAATGTTAATAATCGCATCCATGAACATGATTTCTGCCCGAGTCCTGTCCTGACTGTTTTCCACCGGCTGTGAGGTGAAGACCACATGTCCCAAGATTCTGCGCTCAAACGTGGCGTCATCAAACTACGCCTTTGTTTTGAACAGGCGACCTCTAGTGGACGGAAAAGTTACATAGTGTAGCTTTAAGTACAACATTTTTGAAAACTTTTGTACTTCTACTTAAGTGTGGTGCTTAAAGAGCACTTCAACTTCTACTCAAGTCACTTTTTTGATAAGGAACTTGTACTTTTACTCAAGTATGTGTCTCTAGTACTTATACATCTCTGGTAATTTATCATGTTTTTTGCTATTTTATATAGCCTATTCTTTGGTTAATTTTATTTCTCTCTCTCTTCTGTTAAGTTTGTTAATTTATTAATTCTTTCATTCGTTTTTCCTTCATTATTTCTGTTTTGCTCTCTTTGACTCGTTCATTCAATCTTTTTATTTGTTCATCCTTGCCTTAATTTGTTCAGTTTTGTCTTTCATTTCTCTTTCTGCAGAGTTCCTGATAATAAATCATAAAGAGGACTTTGTTTGATCACATCTGTGTGATATGAAATAAGTTTGTCATCCTCCGATCATGTTTATAATCGTTTATAATTGTTATGCGGTTACTAAGGTATTCTGGGTGGTTGCTAGGGTACTCAGGTGGTTGCTATGCAGTTGCTAAGGTACTTGGGGTGGTTGCTAGGGTGTTGCTATGCGGTTGCTAGGGTACTCAGGTGGTTGCTATGCAGTTGCTAAGGTACTTGGGGTGGTTGCTAGGGTGTTGCTATGTGGTTGCTAGGGTACTCTGAATGGTTGCTAGGGTATTGCTATGTGGTTGCTAGGGTACACAGGTGATTACTAAGGTGGTTGTTATGGTACTCAGGTGGTTGCTAGGGTGTTCCTATGTGATCGCTAACATATTTAGGTTGGTTGCTAGGGTGTTGCTATGCGGTTGCTAGGGAATTCTGGGTGGTTACTAGGGTACTCTGGGTGGTTACTATGCAGTTGCTAAGGTACTTGGGGTGGTTTGCTAGGGTGTTGCTATGCGGTTGCTAGGGTACTCTGAGTGGTTGCTGCTAGGGTACTCTGAGTGGTTGCTAGGGTACTCAGGTGGTTGCTAGGCTTCTTGGGGTGGTTACTAAGGTCTTGCTAAGTGGTTCAAACTTCTACTAACTGCTTCCCCTTACCCCTACCACTCCAGCCAAAAGAGAATCGAGACACCTTCACATGAACGCACAAAACGAAGGGGTAGAAATGGATATCAGTTATTTATTGCCTAAACAAGCCCAATCCCAAATTTTATGACAGTAAAATGACTTGCATATGAGGAACATGGACATGATTTATGCATTTCCCCCTTTTCCTTGTTTTGCTGTCTATCAATAAATAAATCAAATCCAATCTAACTATGATTGTGTGTCAGCGTTTGTAACGCTCGTAAACGTTGATTTGTCAAGAATGTTTATAATGGCTCTTATAAGTTCTTCTGCACATGTCTATCGATTCAGACTCGTGTAATATTTGATACTGAAATATTCATATGGTCAGTTCCTCTTTGTCTGCACACAGATCATTGACGTTCTTTCCTGTTTTAACGCTCAGGCTCATTCTCAGAGTTTCACTTTAGATATATCTTACAGTTCATATTGGTTTTAATTTGCAGCTGCAAAATTTGCTCCGGTCTGTCATGTTTGAGTAATACATGATAATTTCTTCAGTTTATTAGATCTTCACTGATGCTGATGTTTTTCTTGTAGTCTTTTAAGGCGAGTAATATTCCTTCATTTCACTGAAATGTGCTCTTCGTAATAATTTATTAACCAAAACTTCCAACTTGAGGAAAATAGAGTTTGTTTTATATATTAGCAATTTAATTTAATTTGAATTGTTAAATACAAAGCAAAGTTATATTTTACTGATTAATATCAATTGCAAGTGCCTAAAAATAACACGTCATTTACATGTTGATCTGCTGCAGTTTTTCTCCACTAGTTCTTGCATTTTGCCTTCAACACTACAAGGTGAGATATGTACAAAGTTTACATTCAAGAAATATTTAATTAGTTGTAATAAAAATAATTAAGTAATATTTTACATACGTTACACTTTTGGAAGTGTGTGTTCCTTGAAATATCAAAAAAGGACCAAACATAAAACATCTGTTAATTGTCCCTGAATATTTTAAGAAAATAAGTTTGATATTGTTGACTTAAAAGTTCAGATTAGGTCAAAAAGAGGCTAAAAATGACATCTTAGCGATTAACTAAATGTCACAACTGTCTCCTAGAATGAGCTCTGAGAAGAGAGAGACACACAGGAGAGATGAGCATGCTTGGAGAACCACGAGGCAGGCCCTGTCCAGATCTCCATCTCACCTGGACATTAATCCACCAGCTGAAGGACAATCACTTGATCTTCCACTTGAAGAACTATCACATACAGCTGCTGATGGAGCAGTGACATCAGCTGATATGGAGATGATTTGAGGAGAGTATTCCTCGGACCCCGAACACCATTTGCTCTCTGAAAATGTGGAAGAGCAGTCAAGAGCAGCAACATGAGAGGTTATTAACAGCTTGAGGGAATCCTTGACCTCTGACCTTGAAGACAATAAGGAGACGTCATTGCAGAAGAACTGTCCACATAGGCCAGCGGATACCAGATAAAACACAATGCACTTGACAACCTGCTCAAACTGTTACAAAGGCACGGCACGGACTCTTTTGCACACTCCCCGGCAAACTGATGCACAGCAATTATCTGGAATGGGAAACCTTTACTTGCCACTAAAACAGAAATGACAAGAAACATTAGAAAATGAGCCACTTGATGAAGTAGTTAAACTCCATTGTGTTGATTGATCATTTATCATTGATGGATTGCCACTGAACAAGAGCTCCAAAACATGTGTGTGGCCAGTCCTTTGTGCAGTCATGATCCGGTCAACGTTTCCCCCACGGCTCTGACATGAGGAGCAGGTCGACCAACAGATCTCAGCACAGGAAGGGAACTGGGCCATCTGATGAATGATGGGATTAACGTCATGAGACAGAAAATAAAAGTTAATCTGAGGTGCTTTGTGTGTGATGCTCCAGCTCGTGCATTAGTGAAACATATCAAACCGTTCTCTGGGTACTTTGGCTGTGATCGATGTGAGCACAAAGGTGTGTGGTTTAACGGAGTTACACACCAAGAGACTGATGACCTCTGGACAGATGAAACATTCAGAGCTCAAACACAAGTTCAGCCTCACCATGGGAACACACCTCTGGCTCGCCTCCACATGGACATGGTGAGGTCCTTCCCCATTGATCACATGCACCAGGCTTGTCTCGGTGTAATAAAGAGGACCAGAGGACACAGAGTTGTGAGGGTTTCGGCCAAATCACAGAGATCACTGCAAGACTGCGGTCTCTTCAGAAATGCATCCCATCTACTGTTGCACGAAAGCCTAGGGGTCTTGAGGAGCTGGACAGGTGGAAAGCCACAGAGTTTCGTCAGCTCCTTCTATACACAGGGATGATTGTGTTGAAGGGAAACTGCCAGAAGACATGCACTTACACTTCCTTTCTTTCAGTGTGGCCATGGAAATCTTGGTATGTCCAAGTCTTGTGCAGGAACAATCCAAATATGCCAATGAACTTCTGCAATATTGTGTGGAGAAAGGTCGGACACTCTATGGCCAGGAGTTCCTCGTGTGTAACACCCACACCATGCTGTGCATAGCAAGAGATGCTGAAAGATTTGGTGGTCTGGAACATTTTTGAAGATGACCTGCAGACACTGAAGAGGATGGTGCGATCTGGCAGAAACCCACAGATTCAGGTTTGCTAAGAGAATGGAAGAGATGAGCAAACAGAAAACAACTCCAAAAGTACAGAAAATCTCAACAAGGACCCAAGACTGCGCACATCCTCAGTGGGGCCAATGCTGAGGTCCTTCAAGAGGCAGACGAGGAAGAACGAGTGCTTTGCTGTGTGTGTACAGTAAACCATACCCTCTGTTCACCAGCCCACGCATGTCATTTCTGATGTGCCTACAAATACAACCAAAAAACAGCACTATTAAAGGATTCAAGATCAGAACTCACAAAACATGTGATTAAAATCAACACAGAAGAGAGAAGTGAGATTTTTCTGTCAGTGCTCCATGAATTTTAATCAAAGGCAATAGATTATCATGCGCGATATGAGCTGAATGTAAACATAACCGGCTTTTTTGGATTTATAATTATTTTTCTTACTTCTTGCAGAATGTATGCGATTGTTGAATTTTTAGAGGTCGGCGACTTGTGAGATGGCACCAGAAATCTGGCTTTTTAAGGAAAATGAGGTATTGAATTCTGTCTCGCTCGTATCAACAACATACATTAAAAAAATAATGTGGAATGATGGCTTTAACAAAAGCGTACACCATTGATTTACAATCTCTGACCTCACAGTCGTTCTTTAAAGTCAACCTGAAATCAAATCAATTCTTTTTTTATGGAAAGTTTGTGTATTTTATCAATTTATTCATGCACAATTTTAAAAAAGTGCCCTCACAATCTGTTTTCCTAAATATTAACATGCCCCTCCTTGTAAGGACATCTCTTCTCCTTTTCTTCTCATCTTTTTCTTTTCATATTTAACACACACACATTGTGCTCCAATAAATGGCAGTTCTGTTTTGCATGTTTATTTGTAATTTTGTAAAACTTTCACGATGATGAATCATTTCTCATCATTATTGTTTACATTAAACTTCTTACTTTTTCTTGATTTTTAGTAACTCTTGCTTTTATATTTCAGTTTTAATGTTCTACTACTACAATGTTTATATCATAATTCAATTGTACTATTTTAATACAGGTTCTAGTTCTAGAAAAAAAATCTAGTTCCTAAATTATTTTTCTATTGACTCAATGGGGGCTCTAACCTGCAATATGCCCTTTAAGTGAAACAGTTGCAATATAATGCACACAGGGCCGCACGCAGGGTTTGGTAAATACTGAGGTCCTGCTAAAGTGATCTTGCTAGGGCGGTTTGAAGGAATGCCCCCCCCCCCCCCCCAACCCCGAGACAATTTCCATTTTCCCGATCTACACGTGTGCATTTTAAGGTGTTTGAAGGCCAATAAAGGATGACAGTCACTTTAAAAGCATGTCAGTGGGCAGTAGCATATATTTGTCAAGCAGATTAACTCAAACATGAGAATCAGGTTAAATGTTGCAATGACTGAACCACACTACACAATGGAAATGCAGAATATTTCTGCTTATTGTTGATGTTACACAATCACATATTCCAAACAAGAATGGCCTTAAATAAGAAATGTTTCAAGGATTATTTTACATAGATGTTACATTTCAATAACATGCAGATGCAATCCTTCTGTTTCCAAGCAAATGTTTTTTTCCCTTCATTGATCAATGTTTTTGGACTAATCAGTTCAATTAATAGTTCAATAGCTCACTCATAAAGACAGTCCCTTGTCGCCACTTACTGGCTTTATGATGCAAGTTGCTCAAACACAGACAAGCGTTAGTAAATAGTTTTGTAAACTATTATGGCATTATATGTTAAATTCAGCCTATAGTCTCCACTGTAATTAGCAAAGAACATATCCTAGGCCTCTCTGTGTTAAATAGGAATATTGTACTAATGTTAATCTCATCCTGGGCCCAGTGCCATACCTGCTCTTCCTCTCTCATCTCCATCACCTTCTCTCTTTCTTCTTCCTTCTGAAAAGAGTAGTGTGCTCTGATTGGCCAGCTGACCCAGTGTGTTGTGATTGGCTGAACACCTCAAGCGGGTGTCGGAAATGTAATGCCCCTTCCCATAATCCCAGCTTCAGTTTCCAAAGACTAATATTAATAATGTCGTCAGTTTTCACATCGAGCCCGAGTCGATTCTGTAAACACAGATGATCAAAACGATCGATCGGATACTCGTATGTATTTGCAGAAACACAAGCCGCGGTTCAGCTGAGCGTGACAAACGCCGCCAGTGTGAACCAAAACACGTAGAGCATCTGTGTTTGTCATCTGTATATTATTATCTTTAGTTATAAGCAGAGAACTGAGGATACTGTGATTGTGAACATAAATCCATCTCTGCACTTTTGATCGTAAGAACGACAAACAATATGTGTTTCTCTACACTGCACAAAACTCCACATTTGAATTGTCAATGCTAATACTTTAACAAATAATAAAACACACTTACAGACTCTGATTCAGAAGAGATTCACAGCTGGAATTGCCCCATTTTTTAGCAATAGTCTTTGTGCACAGCCAGTCTTGTGCTCTCACAGGTTCAGGAAACTGTCCTCTATAAAATACACTTTACACACACGCACACACTGATCCACTGATTCCTGATTGTGTCCACTTTCAGAAGGCCAAATAAAGTGCTTTTCACAGACACACACAGCGTCTTCACGACATGGCGGCGACAGCAACTGACAACTGAAGCCACGCCTTCTTTCTTTGCGTGTGCATTTGGGCGGTATTATGCTAATATGTCCACCGAGTGACGTAGCTCTGTGAGGGAGAATCCGATCGAGGTGTTTTATCTGGTCTGGATCTGCCTTCTCTTTTATTCCTGCTACAGACGGTGTGATTTCACCAATCCTGTAAGATCATCACAAATCACACTGAACGACACGGATCTGATGAACTTGTGTACGATGTGTGTGTAGACTGTACGATGGTGACGACACACGTTAGTATAGAAGAATTAACGTCATCAGCATGAGCTAGTGCTGAACAAATAGAGCGAGCTGAACCGCACTTTGGTCATTGTGGTTTTTATAGGCTACACTAAAGAGAAAGGAAAACATGAAAACGCATCACATGACCCCTTTAATACATTAATACAAATGTGACACAACTATTATTATAAACATGATTATACACTCAAGCTTCCAGTGTTTGTAAATGAATCTTTCATTAGTCTTTGTCTCCCTCTGCTGGTCCAACACAAACACATTCAGGCTCTATTATTCTCTCTGTAACAAAACACAGACCTTTTGAGTTTATACTGTGTGTTTATAGAAATAAAATGGTTCATCTGTGAATGAGAAACTGTGATTGGCTGCTGTGAAATAAAAGGTGTTTCACTGCCGCCTCATCAGGTCTGTCAGAGGATCGTTGAAATCTAAATGAAGTCTTAATTTATAACAGTGAAGTCACTGCATCTTCAGTCTCTGTTGATTCTGTTGACTGTGAGTCTCTGTAGTGGATCCTTATTCACCATCAGATGATCAGCACAACATCAGACTCTCCTCTGATTATAAGTTCTAAAATAAAACACACACACACACACACACACACACACACACACACACACACACACACACACACACACACACACACACACACACACACACAGTATGAGACGTCTGTCACATCTTTTCATTAGAAAACTGAGCACTAACTAGATAAGCTTTATTAATTCATTCTCAAACATGATAATATAGCTTCTATCTGATGCTCAAAGTCACTTTACAAAATCAAAAGGTCATGAAAGGTCACTTTCACACAACGGACAGCTGATACAGAACCAGCAGAAATGATCATTAAACTCTACTACACATTTCCTTTTATTTCTAGTGAGTAAAACAGCCATTTGAACTTTAAATGAAAATATGATGATGGAAACTGTTAAAAACTATTGTTACCTTAGTTCCTCCAGTTTATAATGTGGATCCTCCCTCAGATCAGAGAGCAGCTTCACTCCTGAGTCTCCTAGATTATTCTCAGACAGATGCAGTTCTCTCAGGTGTGAGGGGTTTGATCTCAGAGCTGAAGCCAGAGCAGCACAACCTTCATCTGTGACACCACAATCACTCAACCTGTAGAGAACAATAACACGCATTAAGTCAATCTCCAAAGCTAAACATGACCACTTAAACAGTCACACACATATATATACACATATATTTATACAGTCACGTCACATTAAAGAGCGTCAAAACGGCATTTATCGTTTGAATTTCGTGAAAATGGACTGAATACTTAATATGTTTGTGTGGGAACTCGGATTGACGTGTGTTCCGCGCTTTAAACAAGCCGACTGTGAACTGTTAAAGACTGCACTCGGAAACCGTTCAGTACACGCGCACCGAACCGAAAGCCCCATACCGAAACGGTGTGTGTGTGACTGTGTGTGTGACTGTGTGTGTGTGTGTGTGTGTGAGAGTGTGTGTGACTGTGTGTGTGTGACTGTGTGTGTGTGTGACTGTGTGTGTGTGTGTGTGTGAGAGAGAGAGTGTGAGAGCGTGTGTGTGAGTGTGACTGCGAGTGTGTGTGTGTGTGTGTGTGTGTGTCTATGTGTGTGACTGTTTGTGTTTGTGAGTGTGTGTGTGTGTGTGTGACTGTGTGTGTGACTGTGTGTGACTGTTTGTGTTTGTGAGTATGTATGCGTGTTTGTGAGTGTTTGTATGTATGCGTGAGTGTGTTTTTCTGTGTGTGTGTGTGTGTGTGTGTGTGTGACTATGTGTGTGTGTGACTGTTGTGTGTGTGTGTCTGTTTGTGTGTGTGTGTGTGTGTGTGTGTATGTATGCGTGAGTGTGTGTGTGTGTGTGTGTGTGTGTGAGAGAGAGAGTGTGTGTGTCTGTGTGACTGTTTGTGAGTGTGACTGTTTGTGTTTTTTTGTGAGTGTGGGTGTATGCGTGTGTGTGTTACTGTGTGTGTGTGTGTGTGTGTGTGTGTGTGTGACTATGTGTGTGTGAATGTGTGACTATGTGTGTGTGACTGTTGTGTGTGTGTCTGTTTGTGTTTGTGAGTGTGTGTTTGTATGTATGCGTGAGTGTGTGTATGCGTGAGTGTGTGACTGTGTGTGTTTGTGAGTGTGTGTGTGTGTGTGGGCATGTTTTTGTGAAATATCAGGACACAAATGTGTATAATGACATGGGTATGACATAGGTATTACAAAAAGAGGGTGATATGAGGATATGCAAATATGAGGACGTTCCCCATGTCCTCACTTTTCAAAATGCTTATATTTCACACAGAATGAGGTTTTTTTCACAGAAAGTAAACTGCACAGTCTCCTGTGAGGGTTAAGTTTAGGGATAGGGGCAGTGTGTGTGTGTGTGTGTGTGTGTGTGTGTGTGATGGGTAGGTTTAGGGGCAGGGGCAGTGTAAGGGGATATAGCAAATACGGTTTGTACGGTATAAAAACCATTACGCCTATTGAATGTCCTCACATTTCACAAAAACAAACATGTGTGTGTGTTTGTGTGTGTGATAGAGTGTGTGTAACTGTTTGTGAGAGTGTGTGTGTGTGTGAGTGTGACTGTGTGTGACTGTGTGTGTGTGAGACAGTGTGTGTGTTTGTGTGTGTTAGAGAGTGTGTGTAACTGTTTGTGAGAGTGTGTGTGTGTGTGTGTGACTGTTTGTGCAGACGTAAGAGCTTCGATTCTTAATCTTAGACGGACCCAGAGTGGACAGCACTGGACGGGCCTCAGATTACAAGGAAAACTTGCATTACTTCAATTTGCAGACCATTCAGTGTCTCATTCTGTTCTGACAAACCCCTCAATCTTAGATGACATCCTAACAGTTATAAAGGACTGTATGTGGCCAGTCTGGTTGATCTGGTGGCAAAGGACTTGCAGAAGTTAATCTATGGACATGATATTCAGATGTACCAGCACAGCACTGTACAGGCTAACTGGTTTCATCAGAACACATCGGACAGTGACTATTTTAAAAACATTCCCAATACTCCTGACATTGTGATTGTAAAAGAGGTCATGAAATCCAATAGCGTCTGGCTGCAGACTTGCACTCTCAGACTTGCACGCTCAGTCAACTGCACTTCCGCTGCAAGTGACGTCACTTGCAATCGACACCTGCTCTCCGCTCTCCTGCGACCGACGCCAGGTGTACACTAGTGGCACGTGTCAGATTGAGAACTCCCAATGTGGTTCAAGAATCATTGCCGTAAGTATATATATATATATATATTATATATATATATATATATATATATATATATATATATATATATATATATATATATATATATATATATATATATATATATATATATATATATATATATATATGTATATAAATATACTTGGTTAATATATGATAATACGTTCTACGTCAATGTAAATACTCATTTTAATATCTAATATGCGCAAGTATGTCTAACGTTACTTGTTTGTCTACTCATGCTAACTAGTCTTACTCTTAAATAAAAGTGGTATATACACTTTTTATATACATATGTCTTAAATACTGTGCTACATGGCTTACACGTTGAAAGCACAGCATATATTACCGTCCATTTTGTTTTATTTTTTGCGGGGTTAATTTTTAGTAAAATACGTATCGTAAAATACGACCTTGCGCCTCAGTTCAGTTCTTGAATTGTAATTTCCTGTAAGTTACACAGTTCTAATATCAATATTATCATTGATTTCATTACAGATGCACCAATCAATATTTTTACTATCTGAAAACCCCCTGGTACCACAGTGCACATCATGTTGCACTTTGTATCACTGCAGTTTATGCCCTACCCTAAAGCCAACAACCCTGAAAAGAATAAAGCAACACTGGGAAGGACATTTTAAAAAAGCAATTGTTTTCCAAGGTAGGTGCATTACACTATTTTACTATAATTGTAGTTGATTATTGGTGGCACAAACACCTTCATAAATATTTTTCCTTCAAATAAACCTAAGGTGACGCTCTGAAACAATTTGTGCTAAGAAAAATACCATATGAAATTTGATAATGATGCCAAAAAGATTTGCATTCACAGTAAGATTTGTGGAACTGTATATAAGATTGGAAGCATTTGCATATGCAAGAGAAGCTTTGTAAAGGTAAGTTTCGCGTAACCTTGTCCTATATACAATTTATTTAGACACTTGCACATGCAGATTAATTTTACATGATCAATCCGTTTAGCAGTCTCTAAACTGTTGTTTTTGCTTGTAAATCGCTGTTCACAGGCTTGCAATGCTTTCGTCTGTATTTGGGTGGGGAAAAAACTGCCAAAAGTGTCTGAAGAATGCAGATCATATTTATTTTGTGTTAGCGTGAAGCTGCAGTTTCAATTAAACTTGAAAAAAATTTACAAACTTGCGTTTGAAATGCAACACACTATTACAAAGCTTTTCTTGTGCATGCAAATTTAGTTTACGGGTACAATCTTATGTACACTTCCACAAATCTTACCTTACGTATGCAATTCTTTTTGGCATCATTTAATCTTCATAATACTGGACCTAATTATATTATTGTATGGGTTCTATATTGATGTGTTGATGTGTTTTCCTGATTTTCATACTGTGCTTTATCTACAGGCAAAAGAATATGTCATTGCCATTTGCCTTGCAGAATTGAGCCTCATTACCATTGTCCAAATTGCAGCAAAACTGTTCTCAGGAGATACGTTATGGAAGCTCACTTACAAATATGCCCATCATCAAATTTGTCAGCAATGACACCTGCACTCTCATCACCTCCTTATGCAGTGGGACCTTCACTGCCATCTGCAACGACACCTGCACTGTCTTCTCTGCCATCTGCAACGACACCTGCACTGTCTTCTCTGCCATCTGCAACGACACCTGCACTGTCTTCTCTGCCATCTGCAACGACACCTGCACTGTCTTCTCTGCCATCTGCAACAACACCTGCTCCGTCTTCACTGCCATCTGCAACGACACCTGCACTGTATCGACTGCCATCTGCAACGACACCTGCACTGTATCGACTGCCATCTGCAACGACACCTGCTCCGTCTTCTCTGCCATCTGCAACGACACCTGCACTGTCTTCTCTGCCATCTGCAACGACACCTGCACTGTCTTCACTGCCATCTGCAACGACACCTGCACTGTCTTCTCTGCCATCTGCAACGACACCTGCACTGTATCGACTGCCATCTGCAACGACACCTGCTCCGTCTTCTCTGCCATCTGCAACGACACCTGCACTGTATCGACTGCCATCTGCAACGACACCTGCACTGTATCGACTGCCATCTGCAACGACACCTGCTCCGTCTTCTCTGCCATCTGCAACGACACCTGCACTGTCTTCTCTGCCATCTGCAACGACACCTGCACTGTCTTCTCTGCCATCTCCAACGACACCTGCACCGTCTTCTCTGCCATCTGCAACGACACCTGCTCCGTCTTCTCTGCCATCTGCAACGACACCTGCACTGTCTTCTCTGCCATCTGCAACGACACCTGCACTGTCTTCTCTGCCATCTCCAACGACACCTGCACCGTCTTCTCTGCCATCTGCAACGACACCTGCACTGTCTTCTCTGCCATCTGCAACGACACCTGCACTGTATCGACTGCCATCTGCAACGACACCTGCACTGTATCGACTGCCATCTGCAACGACACCTGCTCCGTCTTCTCTGCCATCTGCAACGACACCTGCACTGTCTTCTCTGCCATCTCCAACGACACCTGCACCGTCTTCTCTGCCATCTGCAACGACACCTGCTCCGTCTTCTCTGCCATCTGCAACGACACCTGCACCGTCTTCTCTGCCATCTGCAACGACACCTGCACCGTCTTCTCTGCCATCTGCAACGACACCTGCACTGTATCGACTGCCATCTGCAACGACACCTGCACTGTATCGACTGCCATCTGCAACGACACCTGCACCGTCTTCTCTGCCATCTGCAACGACACCTGCTCCGTCTTCTCTGCCATCTGCAACGACACCTGCACTGTCTTCTCTGCCATCTCCAACGACACCTGCTCCGTCTTCTCTGCCATCTGCAACGACACCTGCACCGTCTTCTCTGCCATCTGCAACGACACCTGCACCGTCTTCTCTGCCATCTGCAACGACACCTGCACTGTATCGACTGCCATCTGCAACGACACCTGCACTGTATCGACTGCCATCTGCAACGACACCTGCACCGTCTTCTCTGCCATCTGCAACGACACCTGCACTGTCTTCTCTGCCATCTGCAACGACACCTGCTCCGTCTTCTCTGCCATCTGCAACGACACCTGCACTGTCTTCTCTGCCATCTCCAACGACACCTGCACTGTATCGACTGCCATCTCCAACGACACCTGCACTGTCTTCTCTGCCATCTGCAACGACACCTGCACTGTATCGACTGCCATCTGCAACGACACCTGCACTGTCTTCTCTGCCATCTGCAACGACACCTGCACTGTCTTCTCTGCCATCTGCAACGACACCTGCACCGTCTTCTCTGCCATCTGCAACGACACCTGCACCGTCTTCTCTGCCATCTGCAACGACACCTGCACTGTATCGACTGCCATCTGCAACGACACCTGCACTGTATCGACTGCCATCTGCAACGACACCTGCACTGTCTTCTCTGCCATCTGCAACGACACCTGCACTGTCTTCTCTGCCATCTGCAACGACACCTGCACTGTATCGACTGCCATCTGCAACGACACCTGCACTGTATCGACTGCCATCTGCAACGACACCTGCACTGTCTTCTCTGCCATCTGCAACGACACCTGCACTGTCTTCTCTGCCATCTGCAACGACACCTGCACTGTCTTCTCTGCCATCTGCAACGACACCTGCACTGTCTTCTCTGCCATCTGCAACGACACCTGCACTGTCTTCTCTGCCATCTGCAACGACACCTGCACTGTCTTCACTGCCATCTGCAACGACACCTGCACTGTATCGACTGCCATCTGCAACGACACCTGCACTGTCTTCTCTGCCATCTGCAACGACACCTGCTCTGTCTTCTCTGCCATCTGCAACGACACCTGCACTGTCTTCTCTGCCATCTGCAACGACACCTGCACTGTCTTCTCTGCCATCTGCAACGACACCTGCACTGTCTTCTCTGCCATCTGCAACGACACCTGCACTGTATCGACTGCCATCTGCAACGACACCTGCACTGTCTTCTCTGCCATCTGCAACGACACCTGCACTGTCTTCTCTGCCATCTGCAACGACACCTGCACTGTCTTCTCTGCCATCTGCAACGACACCTGCACTGTCTTCTCTGCCATCTGCAACGACACCTGCTCCGTCTTCTCTGCCATCTGCAACGACACCTGCACTGTCTTCTCTGCCATCTGCAACGACACCTGCACTGTATCGACTGCCATCTGCAACGACACCTGCACTGTCTTCTCTGCCATCTGCAACGACACCTGCACTGTCTTCTCTGCCATCTGCAACGACACCTGCACTGTATCGACTGCCATCTGCAACGACACCTGCTCCGTCTTCTCTGCCATCTGCAACGACACCTGCTCCGTCTTCTCTGCCATCTGCAACGACACCTGCTCCGTCTTCTCTGCCATCTGCAACGACACCTGCACCGTCTTCTCTGCCATCTGCAACGACACCTGCACTGTCTTCTCTGCCATCTGCAACGACACCTGCACTGTATCGACTGCCATCTGCAACGACACCTGCACTGTCTTCTCTGCCATCTGCAACGACACCTGCACTGTCTTCTCTGCCATCTGCAACGACACCTGCACTGTATCGACTGCCATCTGCAACGACACCTGCACTGTATCGACTGCCATCTGCAACGACACCTGCACTGTCTTCTCTGCCATCTGCAACGACACCTGCACTGTCTTCTCTGCCATCTGCAACGACACCTGCACTGTCTTCTCTGCCATCTGCAACGACACCTGCACTGTCTTCTCTGCCATCTGCAACGACACCTGCACTGTCTTCTCTGCCATCTGCAACGACACCTGCACTGTCTTCACTGCCATCTGCAACGACACCTGCACTGTATCGACTGCCATCTGCAACGACACCTGCACTGTCTTCTCTGCCATCTGCAACGACACCTGCTCTGTCTTCTCTGCCATCTGCAACGACACCTGCACTGTCTTCTCTGCCATCTGCAACGACACCTGCACTGTCTTCTCTGCCATCTGCAACGACACCTGCACTGTCTTCTCTGCCATCTGCAACGACACCTGCACTGTATCGACTGCCATCTGCAACGACACCTGCACTGTCTTCTCTGCCATCTGCAACGACACCTGCACTGTCTTCTCTGCCATCTGCAACGACACCTGCACTGTCTTCTCTGCCATCTGCAACGACACCTGCACTGTCTTCTCTGCCATCTGCAACGACACCTGCTCCGTCTTCTCTGCCATCTGCAACGACACCTGCACTGTCTTCTCTGCCATCTGCAACGACACCTGCACTGTATCGACTGCCATCTGCAACGACACCTGCACTGTCTTCTCTGCCATCTGCAACGACACCTGCACTGTCTTCTCTGCCATCTGCAACGACACCTGCACTGTATCGACTGCCATCTGCAACGACACCTGCTCCGTCTTCTCTGCCATCTGCAACGACACCTGCTCCGTCTTCTCTGCCATCTGCAACGACACCTGCTCCGTCTTCTCTGCCATCTGCAACGACACCTGCACCGTCTTCTCTGCCATCTGCAACGACACCTGCACTGTCTTCTCTGCCATCTGCAACGACACCTGCACTGTATCGACTGCCATCTGCAACGACACCTGCACTGTCTTCTCTGCCATCTGCAACGACACCTGCACTGTCTTCTCTGCCATCTGCAACGACACCTGCACTGTATCGACTGCCATCTGCAACGACACCTGCACTGTATCGACTGCCATCTGCAACGACACCTGCACTGTCTTCTCTGCCATCTGCAACGACACCTGCTCCGTCTTCTCTGCCATCTGCAACGACACCTGCTCCGTCTTCTCTGCCATCTGCAACGACACCTGCACCGTCTTCTCTGCCATCTGCAACGACACCTGCACTGTCTTCTCTGCCATCTGCAACGACACCTGCACTGTATCGACTGCCATCTGCAACGACACCTGCACTGTCTTCTCTGCCATCTGCAACGACACCTGCACTGTCTTCTCTGCCATCTGCAACGACACCTGCACTGTATCGACTGCCATCTGCAACGACACCTGCACTGTATCGACTGCCATCTGCAACGACACCTGCACTGTCTTCTCTGCCATCTGCAACGACACCTGCTCCGTCTTCTCTGCCATCTGCAACGACACCTGCTCCGTCTTCTCTGCCATCTGCAACGACACCTGCTCCGTCTTCTCTGCCATCTGCAACGACACCTGCACTGTCTTCTCTGCCATCTGCAACGACACCTGCTCCGTCTTCTCTGCCATCTGCAACGACACCTGCTCCGTCTTCTCTGCCATCTGCAACGACACCTGCACCGTCTTCTCTGCCATCTGCAACGACACCTGCACTGTATCGACTGCCATCTGCAACGACACCTGCACTGTCTTCACTGCCATCTGCAACGACACCTGCACTGTCTTCTCTGCCATCTGCAACGACACCTGCACTGTATCGACTGCCATCTGCAACGACACCTGCTCCGTCTTCTCTGCCATCTGCAACGACACCTGCACCGTCTTCTCTGCCATCTGCAACGACACCTGCACTGTATCGACTGCCATCTGCAACGACACCTGCACTGTCTTCACTGCCATCTGCAACGACACCTGCACTGTCTTCTCTGCCATCTGCAACGACACCTGCACTGTCTTCTCTGCCATCTGCAACGACACCTGCACTGTCTTCTCTGCCATCTGCAACGACACCTGCACTGTCTTCTCTGCCATCTGCAACGACACCTGCACTGTCTTCTCTGCCATCTGCAACGACACCTGCACTGTATCGACTGCCATCTGCAACGACACCTGCACTGTATCGACTGCCATCTGCAACGACACCTGCTCCGTCTTCTCTGCCATCTGCAACGACACCTGCTCCGTCTTCTCTGCCATCTGCAACGACACCTGCACTGTCTTCTCTGCCATCTGCAACGACACCTGCTCCGTCTTCTCTGCCATCTGCAACGACACCTGCTCCGTCTTCTCTGCCATCTGCAACGACACCTGCACTGTCTTCTCTGCCATCTGCAACGACACCTGCACTGTATCGACTGCCATCTGCAACGACACCTGCACTGTCTTCTCTGCCATCTGCAACGACACCTGCACTGTCTTCTCTGCCATCTGCAACGACACCTGCACTGTCTTCACTGCCATCTGCAACGACACCTGCACTGTATCGACTGCCATCTGCAACGACACCTGCTCTGTCTTCTCTGCCATCTGCAACGACACCTGCACTGTCTTCTCTGCCATCTGCAACGACACCTGCACTGTCTTCTCTGCCATCTGCAACGACACCTGCACTGTCTTCTCTGCCATCTGCAACGACACCTGCACTGTATCGACTGCCATCTGCAACGACACCTGCACTGTCTTCTCTGCCATCTGCAACGACACCTGCACTGTCTTCTCTGCCATCTGCAACGACACCTGCTCCGTCTTCTCTGCCATCTGCAACGACACCTGCACTGTCTTCTCTGCCATCTGCAACGACACCTGCACTGTATCGACTGCCATCTGCAACGACACCTGCACTGTCTTCACTGCCATCTGCAACGACACCTGCACTGTCTTCTCTGCCATCTGCAACGACACCTGCACTGTCTTCTCTGCCATCTGCAACGACACCTGCACTGTCTTCTCTGCCATCTGCAACGACACCTGCACTGTCTTCTCTGCCATCTGCAACGACACCTGCACTGTATCGACTGCCATCTGCAACGACACCTGCTCCGTCTTCTCTGCCATCTGCAACGACACCTGCTCCGTCTTCTCTGCCATCTGCAACGACACCTGCTCCGTCTTCTCTGCCATCTGCAACGACACCTGCACTGTATCGACTGCCATCTGCAACGACACCTGCTCCGTCTTCTCTGCCATCTGCAACGACACCTGCACTGTCTTCTCTGCCATCTGCAACGACACCTGCACTGTCTTCTCTGCCATCTGCAACGACACCTGCTCCGTCTTCTCTGCCATCTGCAACGACACCTGCACTGTCTTCTCTGCCATCTGCAACGACACCTGCTCCGTCTTCTCTGCCATCTGCAACGACACCTGCACCGTCTTCTCTGCCATCTGCAACGACACCTGCACTGTATCGACTGCCATCTGCAACGACACCTGCACTGTCTTCACTGCCATCTGCAACGACACCTGCACTGTCTTCTCTGCCATCTGCAACGACACCTGCACTGTATCGACTGCCATCTGCAACGACACCTGCTCCGTCTTCTCTGCCATCTGCAACGACACCTGCACCGTCTTCTCTGCCATCTGCAACGACACCTGCACCGTCTTCTCTGCCATCTGCAACGACACCTGCTCCGTCTTCTCTGCCATCTGCAACGACACCTGCACTGTCTTCTCTGCCATCTGCAACGACACCTGCACTGTCTTCTCTGCCATCTCCAACGACACCTGCACCGTCTTCTCTGCCATCTGCAACGACACCTGCACTGTCTTCTCTGCCATCTGCAACGACACCTGCACTGTATCGACTGCCATCTGCAACGACACCTGCACTGTATCGACTGCCATCTGCAACGACACCTGCTCCGTCTTCTCTGCCATCTGCAACGACACCTGCACTGTCTTCTCTGCCATCTCCAACGACACCTGCACCGTCTTCTCTGCCATCTGCAACGACACCTGCTCCGTCTTCTCTGCCATCTGCAACGACACCTGCACCGTCTTCTCTGCCATCTGCAACGACACCTGCACCGTCTTCTCTGCCATCTGCAACGACACCTGCACTGTATCGACTGCCATCTGCAACGACACCTGCACTGTATCGACTGCCATCTGCAACGACACCTGCACCGTCTTCTCTGCCATCTGCAACGACACCTGCTCCGTCTTCTCTGCCATCTGCAACGACACCTGCACTGTCTTCTCTGCCATCTCCAACGACACCTGCTCCGTCTTCTCTGCCATCTGCAACGACACCTGCACCGTCTTCTCTGCCATCTGCAACGACACCTGCACCGTCTTCTCTGCCATCTGCAACGACACCTGCACTGTATCGACTGCCATCTGCAACGACACCTGCACTGTATCGACTGCCATCTGCAACGACACCTGCACCGTCTTCTCTGCCATCTGCAACGACACCTGCACTGTCTTCTCTGCCATCTGCAACGACACCTGCTCCGTCTTCTCTGCCATCTGCAACGACACCTGCACTGTCTTCTCTGCCATCTCCAACGACACCTGCACTGTATCGACTGCCATCTCCAACGACACCTGCACTGTCTTCTCTGCCATCTGCAACGACACCTGCACTGTATCGACTGCCATCTGCAACGACACCTGCACTGTCTTCTCTGCCATCTGCAACGACACCTGCACTGTCTTCTCTGCCATCTGCAACGACACCTGCACCGTCTTCTCTGCCATCTGCAACGACACCTGCACCGTCTTCTCTGCCATCTGCAACGACACCTGCACTGTATCGACTGCCATCTGCAACGACACCTGCACTGTATCGACTGCCATCTGCAACGACACCTGCACTGTCTTCTCTGCCATCTGCAACGACACCTGCACTGTCTTCTCTGCCATCTGCAACGACACCTGCACTGTATCGACTGCCATCTGCAACGACACCTGCACTGTATCGACTGCCATCTGCAACGACACCTGCACTGTCTTCTCTGCCATCTGCAACGACACCTGCACTGTCTTCTCTGCCATCTGCAACGACACCTGCACTGTATCGACTGCCATCTGCAACGACACCTGCACTGTATCGACTGCCATCTGCAACGACACCTGCACTGTCTTCTCTGCCATCTGCAACGACACCTGCTCCGTCTTCTCTGCCATCTGCAACGACACCTGCTCCGTCTTCTCTGCCATCTGCAACGACACCTGCACTGTCTTCTCTGCCATCTGCAACGACACCTGCTCCGTCTTCTCTGCCATCTGCAACGACACCTGCTCCGTCTTCTCTGCCATCTGCAACGACACCTGCACCGTCTTCTCTGCCATCTGCAACGACACCTGCACTGTATCGACTGCCATCTGCAACGACACCTGCACTGTCTTCACTGCCATCTGCAACGACACCTGCACTGTCTTCTCTGCCATCTGCAACGACACCTGCACTGTATCGACTGCCATCTGCAACGACACCTGCTCCGTCTTCTCTGCCATCTGCAACGACACCTGCACCGTCTTCTCTGCCATCTGCAACGACACCTGCACTGTATCGACTGCCATCTGCAACGACACCTGCACTGTCTTCACTGCCATCTGCAACGACACCTGCACTGTCTTCTCTGCCATCTGCAACGACACCTGCACTGTCTTCTCTGCCATCTGCAACGACACCTGCACTGTCTTCTCTGCCATCTGCAACGACACCTGCACTGTCTTCTCTGCCATCTGCAACGACACCTGCACTGTCTTCTCTGCCATCTGCAACGACACCTGCACTGTATCGACTGCCATCTGCAACGACACCTGCACTGTCTTCTCTGCCATCTGCAACGACACCTGCTCCGTCTTCTCTGCCATCTGCAACGACACCTGCACTGTCTTCTCTGCCATCTGCAACGACACCTGCACTGTCTTCTCTGCCATCTGCAACGACACCTGCACTGTCTTCACTGCCATCTGCAACGACACCTGCACTGTATCGACTGCCATCTGCAACGACACCTGCACTGTCTTCTCTGCCATCTGCAACGACACCTGCTCTGTCTTCTCTGCCATCTGCAACGACACCTGCACTGTCTTCTCTGCCATCTGCAACGACACCTGCACTGTCTTCTCTGCCATCTGCAACGACACCTGCACTGTCTTCTCTGCCATCTGCAACGACACCTGCACTGTATCGACTGCCATCTGCAACGACACCTGCACTGTCTTCTCTGCCATCTGCAACGACACCTGCACTGTCTTCTCTGCCATCTGCAACGACACCTGCTCCGTCTTCTCTGCCATCTGCAACGACACCTGCACTGTCTTCTCTGCCATCTGCAACGACACCTGCACTGTATCGACTGCCATCTGCAACGACACCTGCACTGTCTTCTCTGCCATCTGCAACGACACCTGCACTGTCTTCTCTGCCATCTGCAACGACACCTGCACTGTATCGACTGCCATCTGCAACGACACCTGCTCCGTCTTCTCTGCCATCTGCAACGACACCTGCTCCGTCTTCTCTGCCATCTGCAACGACACCTGCTCCGTCTTCTCTGCCATCTGCAACGACACCTGCACCGTCTTCTCTGCCATCTGCAACGACACCTGCACTGTCTTCTCTGCCATCTGCAACGACACCTGCACTGTATCGACTGCCATCTGCAACGACACCTGCACTGTCTTCTCTGCCATCTGCAACGACACCTGCACTGTCTTCTCTGCCATCTGCAACGACACCTGCACTGTATCGACTGCCATCTGCAACGACACCTGCACTGTATCGACTGCCATCTGCAACGACACCTGCACTGTCTTCTCTGCCATCTGCAACGACACCTGCTCCGTCTTCTCTGCCATCTGCAACGACACCTGCTCCGTCTTCTCTGCCATCTGCAACGACACCTGCACTGTCTTCTCTGCCATCTGCAACGACACCTGCTCCGTCTTCTCTGCCATCTGCAACGACACCTGCTCCGTCTTCTCTGCCATCTGCAACGACACCTGCACCGTCTTCTCTGCCATCTGCAACGACACCTGCACTGTATCGACTGCCATCTGCAACGACACCTGCACTGTCTTCACTGCCATCTGCAACGACACCTGCACTGTCTTCTCTGCCATCTGCAACGACACCTGCACTGTATCGACTGCCATCTGCAACGACACCTGCTCCGTCTTCTCTGCCATCTGCAACGACACCTGCACCGTCTTCTCTGCCATCTGCAACGACACCTGCACTGTATCGACTGCCATCTGCAACGACACCTGCACTGTCTTCACTGCCATCTGCAACGACACCTGCACTGTCTTCTCTGCCATCTGCAACGACACCTGCACTGTCTTCTCTGCCATCTGCAACGACACCTGCACTGTCTTCTCTGCCATCTGCAACGACACCTGCACTGTCTTCTCTGCCATCTGCAACGACACCTGCACTGTCTTCTCTGCCATCTGCAACGACACCTGCACTGTCTTCTCTGCCATCTGCAACGACACCTGCACTGTATCGACTGCCATCTGCAACGACACCTGCACTGTCTTCTCTGCCATCTGCAACGACACCTGCACTGTCTTCTCTGCCATCTGCAACGACACCTGCACTGTCTTCTCTGCCATCTGCAACGACACCTGCACTGTCTTCTCTGCCATCTGCAACGACACCTGCACTGTCTTCACTGCCATCTGCAACGACACCTGCACTGTATCGACTGCCATCTGCAACGACACCTGCACTGTCTTCTCTGCCATCTGCAACGACACCTGCTCTGTCTTCTCTGCCATCTGCAACGACACCTGCACTGTCTTCTCTGCCATCTGCAACGACACCTGCACTGTCTTCTCTGCCATCTGCAACGACACCTGCACTGTCTTCTCTGCCATCTGCAACGACACCTGCACTGTATCGACTGCCATCTGCAACGACACCTGCACTGTCTTCTCTGCCATCTGCAACGACACCTGCACTGTCTTCTCTGCCATCTGCAACGACACCTGCTCCGTCTTCTCTGCCATCTGCAACGACACCTGCACTGTCTTCTCTGCCATCTGCAACGACACCTGCACTGTATCGACTGCCATCTGCAACGACACCTGCACTGTCTTCTCTGCCATCTGCAACGACACCTGCACTGTCTTCTCTGCCATCTGCAACGACACCTGCACTGTATCGACTGCCATCTGCAACGACACCTGCTCCGTCTTCTCTGCCATCTGCAACGACACCTGCTCCGTCTTCTCTGCCATCTGCAACGACACCTGCTCCGTCTTCTCTGCCATCTGCAACGACACCTGCACCGTCTTCTCTGCCATCTGCAACGACACCTGCACTGTATCGACTGCCATCTGCAACGACACCTGCACTGTCTTCACTGCCATCTGCAACGACACCTGCACTGTCTTCTCTGCCATCTGCAACGACACCTGCACTGTATCGACTGCCATCTGCAACGACACCTGCTCCGTCTTCTCTGCCATCTGCAACGACACCTGCACCGTCTTCTCTGCCATCTGCAACGACACCTGCACTGTATCGACTGCCATCTGCAACGACACCTGCACTGTCTTCACTGCCATCTGCAACGACACCTGCACTGTCTTCTCTGCCATCTGCAACGACACCTGCACTGTCTTCTCTGCCATCTGCAACGACACCTGCACTGTCTTCTCTGCCATCTGCAACGACACCTGCACTGTCTTCTCTGCCATCTGCAACGACACCTGCACTGTCTTCTCTGCCATCTGCAACGACACCTGCACTGTATCGACTGCCATCTGCAACGACACCTGCACTGTCTTCTCTGCCATCTGCAACGACACCTGCACTGTCTTCTCTGCCATCTGCAACGACACCTGCACTGTCTTCTCTGCCATCTGCAACGACACCTGCACTGTCTTCTCTGCCATCTGCAACGACACCTGCACTGTCTTCTCTGCCATCTGCAACGACACCTGCACTGTATCGACTGCCATCTGCAACGACACCTGCACTGTCTTCTCTGCCATCTGCAACGACACCTGCTCTGTCTTCTCTGCCATCTGCAACGACACCTGCACTGTCTTCTCTGCCATCTGCAACGACACCTGCACTGTCTTCTCTGCCATCTGCAACGACACCTGCACTGTCTTCTCTGCCATCTGCAACGACACCTGCACTGTATCGACTGCCATCTGCAACGACACCTGCACTGTCTTCTCTGCCATCTGCAACGACACCTGCACTGTCTTCTCTGCCATCTGCAACGACACCTGCTCCGTCTTCTCTGCCATCTGCAACGACACCTGCACTGTCTTCTCTGCCATCTGCAACGACACCTGCACTGTATCGACTGCCATCTGCAACGACACCTGCACTGTCTTCTCTGCCATCTGCAACGACACCTGCACTGTCTTCTCTGCCATCTGCAACGACACCTGCACTGTATCGACTGCCATCTGCAACGACACCTGCTCCGTCTTCTCTGCCATCTGCAACGACACCTGCTCCGTCTTCTCTGCCATCTGCAACGACACCTGCACCGTCTTCTCTGCCATCTGCAACGACACCTGCTCCGTCTTCTCTGCCATCTGCAACGACACCTGCTCCGTCTTCTCTGCCATCTGCAACGACACCTGCTCCGTCTTCTCTGCCATCTGCAACGACACCTGCACTGTCTTCTCTGCCATCTGCAACGACACCTGCACTGTCTTCTCTGCCATCTGCAACGACACCTGCACTGTCTTCTCTGCCATCTGCAACGACACCTGCTCCGTCTTCTCTGCCATCTGCAACGACACCTGCACTGTCTTCTCTGCCATCTGCAACGACACCTGCACTGTCTTCACTGCCATCTGCAACGACACCTGCACTGTCTTCTCTGCCATCTGCAACGACACCTGCACTGTCTTCTCTGCCATCTGCAACGACACCTGCACTGTCTTCTCTGCCATCTGCAACGACACCTGCACTGTCTTCTCTGCCATCTGCAACGACACCTGCACTGTCTTCTCTGCCATCTGCAACGACACCTGCACTGTCTTCTCTGCCATCTGCAACGACACCTGCTCCGTCTTCTCTGCCATCTGCAACGACACCTGCACTGTCTTCTCTGCCATCTGCAACGACACCTGCACTGTCTTCACTGCCATCTGCAACGACACCTGCACTGTCTTCTCTGCCATCTGCAACGACACCTGCACTGTCTTCTCTGCCATCTGCAACGACACCTGCACTGTCTTCTCTGCCATCTGCAACGACACCTGCACTGTCTTCTCTGCCATCTGCAACGACACCTGCACTGTCTTCACTGCCATCTGCAACGACACCTGCTCTGTCTTCTCTGCCATCTGCAACGACACCTGCACTGTCTTCTCTGCCATCTGCAACGACACCTGCACTGTATCGACTGCCATCTGCAACGACACCTGCTCCGTCTTCTCTGCCATCTGCAACGACACCTGCACTGTATCGACTGCCATCTGCAACGACACCTGCACTGTCTTCTCTGCCATCTGCAACGACACCTGCTCCGTCTTCTCTGCCATCTGCAACGACACCTGCACTGTCTTCTCTGCCATCTGCAACGACACCTGCACTGTCTTCTCTGCCATCTGCAACGACACCTGCACTGTATCGACTGCCATCTGCAACGACACCTGCTCCGTCTTCTCTGCCATCTGCAACGACACCTGCTCCGTCTTCTCTGCCATCTGCAACGACACCTGCACCGTCTTCTCTGCCATCTGCAACGACACCTGCTCCGTCTTCTCTGCCATCTGCAACGACACCTGCTCCGTCTTCTCTGCCATCTGCAACGACACCTGCTCCGTCTTCTCTGCCATCTGCAACGACACCTGCTCCGTCTTCTCTGCCATCTGCAACGACACCTGCACCGTCTTCTCTGCCATCTGCAACGACACCTGCACTGTCTTCTCTGCCATCTGCAACGACACCTGCACTGTATCGACTGCCATCTGCAACGACACCTGCACTGTCTTCTCTGCCATCTGCAACGACACCTGCACTGTCTTCTCTGCCATCTGCAACGACACCTGCTCCGTCTTCTCTGCCATCTGCAACGACACCTGCACTGTCTTCTCTGCCATCTGCAACGACACCTGCTCCGTCTTCTCTGCCATCTGCAACGCCGTCAGGTTCACAGTTGTCCAAAAGGCAAAATGTGATTAAATGCCCACATTGTTCTATCACTGTACTAAAAAAGAACTTGATAATCCACATTAACAGAAAACATACTGACCATTCAAAAGATGTTACAATGCAGTCACATCTTTCCAGTGTGTGCATTGATCCCTCAAATGGACTGTCAGCAGTTCAAAGAAGTGGTCATGGTTTCACTATACCAGTTCATGTTCCGAGAAAGACTTGGGGCAAAGTTCATTATGTTAGGTGTGAGTTGGAGGAGTGTCACCAGTATCAGCTTCTTGCTCATCGCAGTGGACACACATTTAGTCTCTGTGAACACCTTCGTTCACTGGATTACTGTTTTGAGACAGCATTTGAGGAGCACCTGGAACCGAGTGTCCTTGATGAGATGGTCCATTTTAAATTCATAGGAGAGTCTAAGAAGGCAGTTTGTTTGAAAAGACAAAAAATAGCTCAGACATCTCATGTTCCATTTTCGGTGTTGGTGCCATTAGGTGGATCTCAAAAACAAATCACTCTCTCCATACACGAGCCTGCTGTTCATCATTATAATCGTCTTGGCAGAGTAATGGTAACGTACAATTCAGCTGCTTGTACTTGGCACTGCCCATGTGCAAAACCACGAATGTCTTGCCCTCACAAAAACATTGCCAAATGGCACTTGTTCCAAATAAATAAGAACTTGTTCATTACAGACAAAACTGCTAAATCAAGTGACACCTTGGGACCCCAGCACTCAGAGGAACACATCTTCACTTCTATTGACCTTCAAAACACTGTGGAATATATATATAGAGAGAAAAAAATTCCAGCTAATCTTCCAGAAGCAGCAGCCAAATCAAAGGCATTTCCATCAACTTTTCTTCCAGTTGAGACCACATGTATGATCTGCAGTGGTGAAACAGCACTTGACATGCCACAGCTGATGACTGCAAAGGCTAAAATTGTCACCATGGAAAATGTCATTGACAGTAAGTTCAACATTCAAATATGTTTATTTTTTTATTTATATTAGGTTGTATCATAAACATTCATGAATGTTACTTACACTTACTCTTTTTAGGTATCTCTACTTACACCAGAAGGTGCCCAGGGTGTAATATGACGTATAGGTATCAGGAATGGCAGGATGGTCTCCACAATTTTGATAATCATGTACTTCTGAGTCTTGAACTTTGTCTTTACCTAAGACACAGTTTACAGGTTTGTCTATATTGCATAGTGTCTTAAGACACACACACATCTATCCAATAATTAAACTATGCAAATAATTTTATTGACCCTTTCCGATTATGTCTATTCTAGAATCATATATCAGTGTCCAGGGCTATAGACACTTTGGAGAGCCTCCGGAGAGTAAAATACCCCAACAGAGACACCATACTCCATGTATATTGTCATTTTGAGGCCTTGACAGATACAGACTACTTGTATTCTTGTGTTAACTGTGGCTACCATCCTCCCGTGGTCATCATGGACTTGCACAAGAAGGGTGTTTTCAGCATGTCAGGTAAGAGTTTGTTTGCTTTAATATAATAACCAGTATAACAATGTAAAAGTACTTTTCTTGAAATAGATAAGGTCAGATAGACAGACATAGACAGATAGGGTCAGATGATAGATAAGGTCAGATAGACAGATAGATAGAACTACTATCATCTGACACTATCTGTCTATATCTGTCTGTCTGTCTCTCTGTCTGGTCTATCCATCTACCTATCTGTCTGTCTCTGTCTGATCTCTCTGTCTGTCTGTCTACCTATCTACCTACCTGTCTCACTTGTTTATAGATTTTTTTTTTCTCTTTTCTTCAAGTGAGTGACCTTAAAGAGCCTTCACCTGATTTTAGAGGAGAAGTCGACATTGAGGATTTCTGGAAATCAGTAAATCTTGAGATGATTGCTCGAGGATTTGTTCCCAGTAAGTGTTTTTTCTTCTTCTTTTAACCCTTTAACGGTCACCCCCTTTTTTGAGAAAACACATGAAAATGCACTATCCAAACTTAAAGGGCTGTAATTCAAGAATGCTTTGGAATATAGATCTAAGTTTGGTCTCGTTTTAAAGACGACACTCTGCAGATTATTGCTGATAAGCAATTCAAAATATGAAAGTATGAAAGAGTTATGGAAGTTTAAATGTACTGTAAATGAAAAATACTGTACTAAATATTTTTTATTTCATATAAAATATATATTTTACAAAAAAGAGTTTACTCTAAAATTACTATAAAATCAAAGCCATATGTCTAACCAATTTGTGTTCCAAATTTGAAGTTGATATCACAAAAATTGAAGTTCCCATGAGATTGTTTAGGCGCTGTACCAAAAATAGCCACCGTGTGTCATTCAAATTCCATTTATTGTTTTTTTGATGCATTTTCCTGTAAATTTCTGTCCAAATATCACTTCCATCACAAAACAGTCACCAACTATGGACCCTTGAGACTCAGACCTTTCCGACAATATGTGTTTTGTCAAGATTGGAAAAGATTTTGAATATAAAGTAGTTAAAATAATTGTTGTAATATGAAACATGACACCGCCCACTAGGGAAGGAGCCCACTAGAATAATTTAGAGTGACGTTTCCATGGTAACACAATGTCCGATTTTAAAACGGTTTTCACAGGATGAATTTTGAGTTTGTAAGCTTTCAAATGATACCTAATTTATGATTATTACTTAAATATATGATACGAAAAAAGGGCGATCAAAAAGAGAGCACCAGGCGTCCCACCTGTGGGACGGTGACAGTTAAGAGGTTAACCCACAACTTCTTCTAATATAAAGTGTGAGCCCCACTTTATATTAGGTGGCCTTAACTACAATGTACTTACATCAAAAAATAAGTACAATGTACTTACTGTGTTCAAATTGTATTGCAAAACACCTTTGCTGATATTGAGGTGGGATACGGGTAGGGTTAGGGACAGGTGTGGTGGTGTGGGTAAGTTTAAGGGTAGGGTTAGGGACAGGTGTGGTGGTGTGGGTAAGTTTAAGGGTAGGGTTAGGGACAGGTGTGGTGGTATGGGTAAGTTTAAGGGTAGGGTTAGGTGTAAGGGAAGTGTCACTGTGTAATTACAAATGTAACTACAGAAATGAATTAGATGTAATTACATGCAGGTATTTTTTTAAATGTAAGTACAATGTAAAAACATGTATGTACACAATAAGTGCATTGTATCAAATGATTAATTAAAATGTTAGTACATAGTAGTTAAAGCCACCTCATATAAAGTGGGTCCGAAATTTGTAATGTAGACTAATAAATGTGTGCATGTGCCTCAGGCCGAGCTAAGAATCCATTTGCTGTGCAACCAACTTATGAAAGGTGGGCTCCATGGATAGGAAACAAGACAAGGATGGATGACACTGTGTTAAACACAGAATATGCTAAAGTTGGAACCGCAAAGGTCACATCAGCTGAAGCTCAAATGATGAATGTGTCAGAAGACCGTCTTATAGATGAGCTGATGAAGCAGAAGGTAGAAATCTTCATAAAATTAAACTTCAGTTGAATCATGATCTTTGAGACAATTATTTTTCTGATGCATTATACAACAGGTTGGCGTTGTCCGAAAACTCTGCAAGGCCTGTAACATTGACTCGAAAGGTTCACGCATGGATCTCATTACAAGACTGAGATCGGAGATGCAGACCAGACAGTCCTATGACAAAATGTTCCAGAAAATCTGGGGAGCATCAGGTGGGCATAATGATATTGTTCTTTAATGAGATAACAATGGAGATATCCTATTTTTACATGTCCTAATTCAGTTTTTGTTATGACTTTTCCAGGTGGCTGGTCAGTCATCCTATGCCCACATGGTGTAGTGTATAGTATCAAGTTCAATTTGAGAGCAGAGAGTCCAAGAGATTTTGTGGACATGCTGTTGTCATGGAAGCACATTCCTAATGTTAGTGTCTATGACTTTGCACGAGGCTTGGCCACACATGGTAATTTACGTGTTCCTACAGATGTCCCATTTCAGCCTCATGAAGGAAGACTGGCTGAGCCAAAACCAGATAAAATCAGCAAAGCAAAGCAGGGCAAACTGAAGGTGTCTCTTCCTTGGTTGTTTGAGAAGAACGAAAGTTTGAATATCAAGGGCCATCCCATCACTGGAGCAACAGAGCACTACGTCTTGTATGACAAACTACATGAATCGAACACAAAAGACCCCCAGGATATACTCAGAAGAATCAGTCTGGTCCCAGAGCTACATGGTTGGCTGAATAGTCAAGTTGCCGAACAGTTTTTTGCCAGTTTGCGAAAGAACAACTATTTCCTCAACAACATGGCACCCTCAACACACATCTTCATGATGCGCAACATCATAAATCATAAGAATGCATCCACAAACCATAAGCTTCTTCAAGTACAGTTGCAACGTGGTCACAGACCTCATGGACTGGAAGATATTATCCTCTCTGACTTAGGACAAGCAATTCTAGGTTAGTAGCCAATAATTATACTACACTACTTTTTATGCACCACAATATTTTGAGTAACTTAACAATAGTAACTTCTTTTACGCTGATTTTCTCAGCCCCACAACCCAGTAAAAGAGAAACTGTCAGGCAACATCCACAGTTAAATCAGGACATTGGTGAGGGGATTTTTTTTTTCTCCTTGTGAGTTTAAATGTTTTTTGTCTTCATGCTAATACTGCTTTTTTAACATATGCAGAAGACTGTGGACCTCAATGTGAAGCATTCACCAAGTGTGAAACTATTTCAGCCTGTCGAGCTTCATGGACTTTGGCAAATCATCCAGCTCAAAAATAACTAGTTAGTTTCAATAAATTGTTAATACATCTCTGTTTAACTGTGGCATCTTCAGTGTTAAAACCTTTTTTTTTTGTTTATAGCTCAACTACGTACTAGACATCGAGAGACCAGCAAAGGAACTGATTGTTCGAACACCGAACGCAGTCCTAAATCGTGCTGACTTTTGGACACTGGGCTTGAACAAAGACATGGAGTCAACTGTGAGATCAGAGCTGTTTTACACTACTTTATATATGTGGTTACATATATTTTTAATTCATATTGTAATTTTATACTTTTTCAGATTGGAAATAGTTGTTTTCAGTTGATTGCAAGTATTGCACGATCAAAGGTATTTTTAATTATATTTAGTTATTTAGAAATACATTGAGTTTTACAATATTCATATTATTACAGTACATATTTTAAAATGACACTTACACACAATACCCTGCAGGGCAAGAACATTTACGTATGCAATCTTTGTTGTATCAACATGGCTACCACCAAACAACTGTGATCCATTTTTGAGTCTACCTGTAAGTATATGTTGTTCTATTCCCTGTTATGCATGCTGTTATGTGTTCACTTAAACTTTCTAATTTATATCAGGATGATGCTCACTTGAAAGATGCCCTTGTGGTTCCGATTTGGACACCAGGACACTACCAGTTGTGTGTAAGTATTCACATTGCATTTAGTGAATATTTAAAAAGAAATTAAAATAAATTGTCTTTGTATGAAAGTAGTGCTTTTATTGTGTTATTTTTGTAGCACGTGAAAATACAAAAAGGTATATTGTGCTGTTATAATGTAATCTAAAGAAAATCAATTATCTACTGTATTTTCTTCAGGTTTTGAAGCCAGCCCAGAAAGTAATTCTCTTTTTAGACTCGAAATGTTCTGAGACACAACACGGATTTTGTTCCGAGAGCTACAGAGCTCTGATGAGGTCTTTAGGATAAACTTAATTAAAATGCGCGGTTGCGCTTTTGTTCAGAGATGGTCGCGTTCATATGACCTGTCTCTACGCTGTACGCAGTTGCTGTTTTTCAACTGTTTGAAGGTTTGTACTTCTTGTGATGTACTTCATGTTTCTCAGAACTTTTTTGCATTAGTGATGATCTCATAGATTTCCACACCTTTGTTTCATTCTTACAGCTAATGGTCTGAGAAATCTGTATGATTTAACAATGCTTGCATGTTCAGTTGTTCACTAATAGTCATAGTTTTGTGACTTATTTCATGAAGTTCATAGTATTGTATGGCTTGTTCAGATGTTCTTGTATTATGCATGAAGGTTTATTCTCGTTGTGTTCTTGAACCGGTTTCTTAGAGCAGTGTTTCCCAACCCTGTTCCTGGAGGCACACCAACACTACACATTTTGAACTTTCTAATCAAACACACCTGATTCAACTCATCAGCTTGTTAGTAGAGACTCCAGGACCAGAAATAGATGGTTCAAATAAGGGATGCAACATGTCCACTGTAGGTGTGCCTCCAGGAACAGGGTTGGGAAACACTGTCTTAGAGGTTATTGAGAGTACTAGGGGATCCCTGTTTGATTTGAGCTCTTGTTTGTAATCAATATTGTTGAAGGCCATATTTTTAAAAAAAATTATGGAACCCCTAGCTCTTTCACAGAACACAATTTTGAGAAAGTGTTCTACAAATTTAAATGTGCATAAAAGTTAAGCAAAAAATGCTAAAAAAAAAAAAAAAAAGAACACAAATTATCATTCATTCTTTGTTTCCCCTCTAATCAACAGGGACATTGCAAACAAGATAATGCCTGGGAAATGGGCTGAAAAGACAGGCCTTGATTTACAGGTAAATTTGGTCAATTCTCAAAGTGTTACTTATTGAAATGTTTAAGTCACTTATTTATTTCTGTTTACTTCTGTATTAAAGGGCTTTCCAAGGCAACCATATGGTAATGACTGCGGTGTCTTCATGTTGATGGTAAGATGGGTGTTTGTTTAGTTTAAACCTCTGGGCTCTGGCTGTTTTTAATCTCTCTTTTGCCACATCATGATTTTCCCCCCTGTATAGTCTGCATTTTACGTGGTGATGGATTCCTCATTTGATTACACAATTGTGAGTACTTGTTTACAATAATGTTGAATCAGTGTGAATTTTTTTTTTTTTTTTTTTTTTAATGCAAAATGGGTAATAATTTGTATGTTTTGAGCAGCTGGACATGCCAGGACTGCGGAAATGGTGGTGTGTGATGTTGATGGAGAACTATGGGCTGGATAGGTACAGTTTTTTTTTTTTTTTTATACTTTATGGATATAAACAGATAAATAATAGAACAATGTGTAATATTGGCATGCTTTACAGCCATGGAAAGGTTTTTGCACACTTCACTGAGGAGTCTAAAGCCTTCTTGAGGGGTGAACGCCAGCCTGTTTTTAGGCTGAAGAAAAGAAAATTGGAGGAGATGTTTCAGGTGAAAGCATATACTAGGGCAGTGTTTCCCAATTCTGGTCCTGGAGAACCCCCAACACATTTTTGATGTCTCCCTAATCAAACACACCTGATTCAACTCGTCAGCTCATTAGTAAAGACTCCAAGATCTCAATGTTGTCTCAATCAGCTCCCTTGTTCAGTAGTTAGGGCACTGATCAGGGAGTCAACCCATTGACTTATGTCCTGATCAGTGCCCTGACTAAGCTGTTTGAGAAACACCCCTCCAATGAATGTCAGACGAGAGCTGTCAAAAATGTGCAGTGTTAGGGGTTCTCCGGGATTGGAAAACACTGTACTAGGGGATATGACACTTAAGATGTCATATTACCTTGTGAATGTTTGCTTTGCTTATGCTGTGGTGTTTGACCTACAGGAAGAGCCACAACATCAGGTTCAAGAATTGCCATCACAGGTATATTTACTGTGTAGTGGGTAATCATCTATAAGTGAAAAGTTATGAAGTTACCGGACTTGCATATACTATTTATTTCTTTGTATTTATGTTTTTAGGCAGATGATGCTAGTTTAAATGTACTACATCCTGTGTTGGAGGATGCACCACTTGAATCACAAGAGGTACACTGTTTTGTTACATGACTAGTAATTAAGTCAAAATAATTGTTGCTTTGTTTTGGGTTTTGTTGTCATTCATGCATTTGGTTTATTACTGTTGTATCTCCCTTTTTTTCTGTTATTTCACAGAATCCATTGATGGGGGATTTGAAGATAGCCAGCAAGTGGTGTTTGGAACAGTCAAGTGTGCTGCTTGGTACTGTTCAGCTGCCCAAAGTACTCTGTATGGAAGACCAAGATGTTGCTGAAGCCATGGACCGTTTAGAGAAGGCGGAGTTTACAGAAGACAGAATCTGTGCTCTAGAACCCTTTAGCTTTGTCTTTACGGAAGTGAATGACATGCATATGTTCCTTAACCATTCAGTTGATATCATGAATCTAAAAGTATTCTGTAAAACTGAAGTAGAAGAAAGTACATAATGTCTCTTTTACATATATTTTTTTGTTTGTTTTTAAATATGTAAATGTTTTAAATTTGTATCTTTATATTGTACTATTTGAATAGTGTATTTGTACACATAATAAATTGTTACTATAATTGACATTTACAACTCAAATTGCATCGGTTTATATTTTTCTTTGTTGATTGTGTAGACCCTTGTATCATTGATCATTTGCTTTGCTGTTATTAAAACGGACTTTATTAACATGAATGCTAAATAAATAATACAGCATTATATTTCGATAGGGGTGGGGTGGGGGAATGTGATGACATTTTGATGTCGTTGTAGCACGTAAGTACTTAACGCGTTTAACAGCGTCAATACAATGCGAATGAATTACTGGAAATGTATTTCCGGGTTATTTTTGACGATTGCAAGTGACGTCACAGGAGAGCAGGTGTCGATTGCAAGTGACGTCACAGGAGAGCAGGTGTCGATTGCAAGTGACGTCACAGGAGAGCAGGTGTCGATTGCAAGTGACGTCACAGGAGAGCAGGTGTCGATTGCAAGTGACGTCACAGGAGAGCAGGTGTCGATTGCAAGTGACGTCACAGGAGAGCAGGTGTCGATTGCAAGTGACGTCACAGGAGAGCAGGTGTCGATTGCAAGTGACGTCACAGGAGAGCAGGTGTCGATTGCAAGTGACGTCACAGGAGAGCAGGTGTCGATTGCAAGTGACGTCACAGGAGAGCAGGTGTCGATTGCAAGTGACGTCACAGGAGAGCAGGTGTCGATTGCAAGTGACGTCACAGGAGAGCAGGTGTCGATTGCAAGTGACGTCACAGGAGAGCAGGTGTCGATTGCAAGTGACGTCACTTGCAGAGGAAGTGCAGTTGACTGAGCGTGCAAGTCTGCAGCCAGACCCTTCTCATGAAATCTGTGTGTGTCTTTGAGGTGGGCTGTGTGTGTGTGTGTGTGTGTGTGTGTGTGTGTGTGTGTGTGTGTGTGTGTGTGTGTGTGTGTGTGTGTGTGTGTGTGTGAGGTGGGCTGTGTGTGTGTGTGTGTGTGGGCATGTTTTTGTGAAATATCAGGACACAAATGTGTATAATGACATGGGTATGACATAGGTATTACAAAAAGAGGGTGATATGAGGATATGCAAATATGAGGACGTTCCCCATGTCCTCACTTTTCAAAATGCTTATATTTCACACAGAATGAGTTTTTTTCACAGAAAGTGAACTGCACAGTCTCCTGTGAGGGTTAAGTTTAGGGATAGGGTTAGTGTAGGGGGATAGAAAATACGGTTTGTACGGTATAAAAACCATTACGCCTATGGAATGCCCCCACATTTCACAAAAACACCCGTGTGTGTGTGTGTGTGAGAGAGAGAGAGTGTGTGACTGTGTGTGTGAGAGAGTGTGTGTGTTTGTGTGTGTGAGAGAATGTGTGTGTAACTGTTTGTGAGAGTGTGTGTGTGTGTCTACGTGTGTGACTGTGTTTGTTTGTGTGAGTGTGTCTGTGTGTGTGAGACTGTTTGAGAGTGCGTATGTGTGTACGTGTGTGTGTACGTGTGAGAGTCTGTGTGTGTGAGTGCGCGTGTGTGTCTGTGTGTGTGTGTGTGAGTGCGCGTGCGTGTCTGTGTGTTTGTGAGTGCGTATGTGTGTACGTGTGTGTGTACGTGTGGGAGTCTGTGTCTGTGTGTTTGTGAGTGCGTATGTGTGTACGTGTGTGTCTGTGAGTGTGTTTGTGAGTGTGTGAATGTGAGTGTGTGAATGTGTGTGCTTGTCTGTGTGTGAGTGTGCGTGTATGTGACCGGGTCTGTGTGTGTGTGAGTGTGTGTGTTTGTAAGTGCATATGTGTGTGTGACTGTTTGTGTGAGACTGTTTGTGAGTGTGTGTGTGTGTACGTGTGAGAGTCTGTGTCTGTGTGTGTGTTTGTGAGTGAGTATGTGTGTACGTGTGTGTTTGAGTGTGTGTGTATGTGACCGTGTCTGTGTGTGAGTGTGTGTGTTTGTGAGTGCGTATGTGTGTGTGTGTGTGTGTTTGTGTTAGAGGATGGGCGGGTTCGGACTGAAAAATGCGGCCCGATCTGCACTCCAGTTTGTGTGTGTACACATTTCTACCAATACATTTCCATGACTTTTAGGCAAATATTCATGACCTACGGCCCTATTTGAGTTCCCCAAAAAACAGCCGATGTTTTTATGTTTTAATTTCTGCAGTTTACACCGATACAAACTGCGACTGCCAGACGTTCCCCAATGCCAGGGGCAGAAATGAACTTTTCCATTACGGGGCTCCTTGCGATTGATTTCCAGGAGCATTTTATTCATTTATAAGTGCAGTTTTGAATGATTACCTGTGTTGTCGTTTGTCAAATACTTCAATGTAACCAATGACTTAAATCAATCAGAATACTATATAGACTGTTAACAATAACTAAAGCCATCTTTACACTGCAAAGGTGGAGCAGAAGCTGCATCTGAAATAGCAGAAATGTTCATTTACAGACGGTTTAATGTTACTCAAATTATAAAATGAACATTTATGCTATTTCAGATGCAGCTTCTGCTCCACCTTTGCAGTGTAAAGATGGCTTTTAAAGACGTCATATTCTGACTACACAGATAAAACAATCTTACAAACATTTATGAATTATTTTAAAGGCGTCATGAACTGGCGTTTTTTTATTTTTTATAACGTTGTCTGAGGTCAACTTATGACGTCCGCGTGATTTTACATTCAGAAACATCATAATGAATAAGTAATAGGCTATTTTCTAATAGGCTCTCTGAAGAAACGCTCGGTTTTGATGGGCCGCACTGAAGACTTGGAAGTAAACGCCCACGGCTAGGATTGGATAAGATTTGCATTTGCGTTTCTGGAGAAACGCTCACAGGAGAAATATCTTTATCAAACAAATACAAAGATTCATCTCTCATTCACCCGCGATTGATTGGAATGTTGTCGCCCGATCAGTGAATATAACCGTGAACTGCACACACACACACACACACACACACACACACGTGCGCGCGCAAGAAAGGAATGTTATTTCACTATTTAAGATAGCCCGTCGGCAGGCTGAAAAACACATAGCCCCGGGACGTCAGGCTTTTAAAAAAGTCAAGTCCGAGCCCTGGCCCATAACGTAAGTCCGAGTATGATCACGAATGAAGCAATAACTCTTCAAATAGAGGATTCTCCAGCCTGTGACCGCGTGCTAAGGTATGTAATCAATAGATTTCAAACGATCTGTAACAATGCAAATCCAGTCTCGACCTGTATCTTGTTTACAATCGATTCTGTGGTGAAATGAAGCGAGCAAACGCGCAATGTCTTACACACGTGAGCTGGAGCCGGCATGTTTATTGCTTGGTAGTGCGACCCGTTTAGCTCCAGGAGTCGGTGGGCGGGGCTTGAGGCGGTGCTTCTGCATCCTATCACGTCAGTGATCAACATATTCAGAGATCTCTCGTTTTCTGGGTCTGGTGTTAATAAAAGCTTTTCTTTGACTAACAAGGTTTCAGCTCTGAAACTTACAGGATATTCTTATATCACGATTAACTTTTATATATCAAAGGCTAAAAGGATAGTTGATTTCTCAATTCATCACTCCTTTAATGCTTTTTATGCATTAGAAAATGAAGCCTTCATATGATCTTAGCAGCATGATGAGTAAATTATATTAACTGGAATAAACTGATCAGAAAGGGAGCAGAGAATGTGACCAATCATGAGGCTGTCCATAACTTGGGTCTAGTGCAAATGTAAGCGAACTTAAACATTTATTCTATTACATACTAAACACATTTCCATGACATTAGTCTCATTTGATTTACCTTCTTCCACCAATTAAAACTATTAATAAAATAATTATGAAATATATAAAATAAGAATATGCCAACACTTTTATATGACCTAATTAATAAATAAATATAGACTGTAAGCATTGAAATTAGGGTTGGGTACCGAACTCGGTACTTTTAAGGGCACCGACCGAATTACGTTGGTACTACCGAGTACCGATTCACATTAATCAATCTGTACCAAATTTCGGTACCTGAGAACGCATCTGGTGATAAAGACTAGTGTCTGTGAATATTAAACCGCAAAAAGACTATTTAAATACAAATCCTAAGTGTCTCTGTGCGAATTAATGCCGTAGACGCGCGGTTTACCACACACACACACACACACTCACTCACTATTGGGCTCACTATCACTATAAAGGCCAATTTATACTTCTGCGTCGAGTGCACGCAGAGGGTACGGCGTACCCTACGCATAGACGCGTTGGATACGCCGTACCCTACGCCGTACCCTGACGCGCACCTCTCCAAAAATGTAACAACGCGTCAATTCTACGCGGACCGCAAGCGCTGTGATTGGTCTGCCAGAACCCTTCCCTCAGGTCAATAAATAAATAAAAAATCTGCGAGTGTGTGTGTCCAGAAATTGGATGATAGTTCGTTACGTCTGCTATAACACAATATTTTGCAGTCCAGCGATTCTTTATGGTAGTAAATAAATACATAGATCCGCTGAGTATAGTTTATTTATTTTCTCATTAAAACCAAAGATGTTAATCAGTGATTTTGTTGTCATTCATGCATTTGGTTTATTACTGTTGTATCTCCCTTTTTTTCTGTTATTTCACAGAATCCATTGATGGGGGATTTGAAGATAGCCAGCAAGTGGTGTTTGGAACAGTCAAGTGTGCTGCTTGGTACTGTTCAGCTGCCCAAAGTACTCTGTATGGAAGACCAAGATGTTGCTGAAGCCATGGACCGTTTAGAGAAGGCGGAGTTTACAGAAGACAGAATCTGTGCTCTAGAACCCTTTAGCTTTGTCTTTACGGAAGTGAATGACATGCATATGTTCCTTAACCATTCAGTTGATATCATGAATCTAAAAGTATTCTGTAAAACTGAAGTAGAAGAAAGTACATAATGTCTCTTTTACATATATTTTTTTGTTTGTTTTTAAATATGTAAATGTTTTAAATTTGTATCTTTATATTGTACTATTTGAATAGTGTATTTGTACACATAATAAATTGTTACTATAATTGACATTTACAACTCAAATTGCATCGGTTTATATTTTTCTTTGTTGATTGTGTAGACCCTTGTATCATTGATCATTTGCTTTGCTGTTATTAAAACGGACTTTATTAACATGAATGCTAAATAAATAATACAGCATTATATTTCGATAGGGGTGGGGTGGGGGAATGTGATGACATTTTGATGTCGTTGTAGCACGTAAGTACTTAACGCGTTTAACAGCGTCAATACAATGCGAATGAATTACTGGAAATGTATTTCCGGGTTATTTTTGACGATTGCAAGTGACGTCACAGGAGAGCAGGTGTCGATTGCAAGTGACGTCACAGGAGAGCAGGTGTCGATTGCAAGTGACGTCACAGGAGAGCAGGTGTCGATTGCAAGTGACGTCACAGGAGAGCAGGTGTCGATTGCAAGTGACGTCACAGGAGAGCAGGTGTCGATTGCAAGTGACGTCACAGGAGAGCAGGTGTCGATTGCAAGTGACGTCACAGGAGAGCAGGTGTCGATTGCAAGTGACGTCACTTGCAGAGGAAGTGCAGTTGACTGAGCGTGCAAGTCTGCAGCCAGACCCTTCTCATGAAATCTGTGTGTGTCTTTGAGGTGGGCTGTGTGTGTGTGTGTGTGTGTGTGTGTGTGTGTGTGTGTGTGTGTGTGTGTGTGTGTGTGTGTGAGGTGGGCTGTGTGTGTGTGTGTGTGTGTGTGTGGGCATGTTTTTGTGAAATATCAGGACACAAATGTGTATAATGACATGGGTATGACATAGGTATTACAAAAAGAGGGTGATATGAGGATATGCAAATATGAGGACGTTCCCCATGTCCTCACTTTTCAAAATGCTTATATTTCACACAGAATGAGTTTTTTTCACAGAAAGTGAACTGCACAGTCTCCTGTGAGGGTTAAGTTTAGGGATAGGGTTAGTGTAGGGGGATAGAAAATACGGTTTGTACGGTATAAAAACCATTACGCCTATGGAATGCCCCCACATTTCACAAAAACACCCCAGTGTGAGTGTGTGTGTGAGAGAGAGAGAGAGTGTGAGACTGTGTGTGTGTGAGAGTGTGTGTGTGTGTGTGTGAGAGAGAGAGAGTGTGTGACTGTGTGTGTGAGAGAGTGTGTGTGTTTGTGTGTGTGAGAGAATGTGTGTGTAACTGTTTGTGAGAGTGTGTGTGTGTGTCTACGTGTGTGACTGTGTTTGTTTGTGTGAGTGTGTCTGTGTGTGTGAGACTGTTTGAGAGTGCGTATGTGTGTACGTGTGTGTGTACGTGTGAGAGTCTGTGTGTGTGAGTGCGCGTGTGTGTCTGTGTGTGTGTGTGTGAGTGCGCGTGCGTGTCTGTGTGTTTGTGAGTGCGTATGTGTGTACGTGTGTGTGTACGTGTGGGAGTCTGTGTCTGTGTGTTTGTGAGTGCGTATGTGTGTACGTGTGTGTCTGTGAGTGTGTTTGTGAGTGTGTGAATGTGAGTGTGTGAATGTGTGTGCTTGTCTGTGTGTGAGTGTGCGTGTATGTGACCGGGTCTGTGTGTGTGTGAGTGTGTGTGTTTGTAAGTGCATATGTGTGTGTGACTGTTTGTGTGAGACTGTTTGTGAGTGTGTGTGTGTGTACGTGTGAGAGTCTGTGTCTGTGTGTGTGTTTGTGAGTGAGTATGTGTGTACGTGTGTGTTTGAGTGTGTGTGTATGTGACCGTGTCTGTGTGTGAGTGTGTGTGTTTGTGAGTGCGTATGTGTGTGTGTGTGTGTGTTTGTGTTAGAGGATGGGCGGGTTCGGACTGAAAAATGCGGCCCGATCTGCACTCCAGTTTGTGTGTGTACACATTTCTACCAATACATTTCCATGACTTTTAGGCAAATATTCATGACCTACGGCCCTATTTGAGTTCCCCAAAAAACAGCCGATGTTTTTATGTTTTAATTTCTGCAGTTTACACCGATACAAACTGCGACTGCCAGACGTTCCCCAATGCCAGGGGCAGAAATGAACTTTTCCATTACGGGGCTCCTTGCGATTGATTTCCAGGAGCATTTTATTCATTTATAAGTGCAGTTTTGAATGATTACCTGTGTTGTCATTTGTCAAATACTTCAATGTAACCAATGACTTAAATCAATCAGAATACTATATAGACTGTTAACAATAACTAAAGCCATCTTTACACTGCAAAGGTGGAGCAGAAGCTGCATCTGAAATAGCAGAAATGTTCATTTACAGACGGTTTAATGTTACTCAAATTATAAAATGAACATTTATGCTATTTCAGATGCAGCTTCTGCTCCACCTTTGCAGTGTAAAGATGGCTTTTAAAGACGTCATATTCTGACCACACAGATAAAACAATCTTACAAACATTTATGAATTATTTTAAAGGCGTCATGAACTGGCGTTTTTTTATTTTTTATAACGTTGTCTGAGGTCAACTTATGACGTCCGCGTGATTTTACATTCAGAAACATCATAATGAATAAGTAATAGGCTATTTTCTAATAGGCTCTCTGAAGAAACGCTCGGTTTTGATGGGCCGCACTGAAGACTTGGAAGTAAACGCCCACGGCTAGGATTGGATAAGATTTGCATTTGCGTTTCTGGAGAAACGCTCACAGGAGAAATATCTTTATCAAACAAATACAAAGATTCATCTCTCATTCACCCGCGATTGATTGGAATGTTGTCGCCCGATCAGTGAATATAACCGTGAACTGCACACACACACACACACACACACACACACACGTGCGCGCGCAAGAAAGGAATGTTATTTCACTATTTAAGATAGCCCGTCGGCAGGCTGAAAAACACATAGCCCCGGGACGTCAGGCTTTTAAAAAAGTCAAGTCCGAGCCCTGGCCCATAACGTAAGTCCGAGTATGATCACGAATGAAGCAATAACTCTTCAAATAGAGGATTCTCCAGCCTGTGACCGCGTGCTAAGGTATGTAATCAATAGATTTCAAACGATCTGTAACAATGCAAATCCAGTCTCGACCTGTATCTTGTTTACAATCGATTCTGTGGTGAAATGAAGCGAGCAAACGCGCAATGTCTTACACACGTGAGCTGGAGCCGGCATGTTTATTCATAGACATAATAAATACATAGACGCCCTATTGGTCGTTTTAGAACGTTGCTGCAATACGTCAACGCGGCCGCCATATTGCTGAGGGCAAGACTGCGCTGTGAACAAATACAAGTAAACGGGTGATCTGCGGTTTCTCTGGATAAAAACAAAAATAACGTTTACATTTAATTTTCAGATTTAATGAAACAAAATGTTCTTATTGTGAAAAAAGCATTTTCTGTCTTTAACTCGATTTTAGCTTTTCTTGTGCTTAGAATTGACTGCCATTGCGAAAATAACAAATCTGAAAATACAGACAGATACTCCAAATATACAATAACAATGATAACTGATGGATGCTTTATACATTTATGGTACAACTAGTGCAATGCAAATAGTAAATATAACATAAAGTGAGAATAGTAAATAGTTTAGTGTATAACATAAACAAACAGTATACAGCAAATAAAATAGTAATGAATAGTATAATTATATAATATCAAAATACAATATAGTAGGCCTACTATATTGATAATATATTTTGTATAACACTATAATCATAGCAATAGAATATGAAATATCAATTACAGAAAATAGATGATATTAAAAAAAAAGTTAAATAGTGAATAGTGCAATAATTTAAGAGCATAACTATAATAGATTGATAATCGCAAGTGGTACAATATACTAACAACAACATTAATAATAATATAAAATACAATGTAATATCAATTGCAGAATGTAGACAATAAAAAAAAGTGAATTAAATAGTGACTAGTATAATAAAAATATAATCGTATTGGTATAATAATAATATCAAATGTAATGTAATATCAATTGCAGAATATAGACAATAATAAAAAATTGTGAATTAAATAGTGACTAGATAATAAAAATATAATAGTATTGGTATAGTAATAATAATAAATACTAACAAAAGGCTATATATTATCCAATAATCATCTATAATCAGTCATCCTTTGTGGGGTCACCAGGGATTATTACTAAAACCCTTTGAAAAGCACTGTTTTGCAGAGCTTTTTTCTTGTGTTGCCACTCTGTAGTGTCAGAGCGTTAAGTTTGGCAATGTGGTGCATCCTCAGTTTGTGAAAGACAGACACAACCAATGACAACAGAGAAAAATGATGGTTGTCAATTCCAAACTGTGTTTCTTGAATGTGCTCCTCGAGTAAAAACACATCTTCTGAACCAATCTCAGCTCTGACAAATTGATTGATCAAAGACACTCTCCCAGAGGATGACTGGCGAATAAACCGCTCCGCTGATCTGACCACCTTCACTGTACCTTCAGAAGGAATCATCAGCCCTCCATTGTTTTTCAGAGAAAGCAAGTGGTAGTTCTGATCAAAGGACGCAGGTACAGCATCTGCCACCAAGCTAGCACGGCACACATCACAGGAAAGTTTTCTCAAAATCTAACGCACCACAAAACCTGAAATGTACACAAGGGCATTGTCCACAAGGCTACCAAAGCGGGTTGGCAGGTAGCTGTGGTCACACACAAGTGCAGAAACATTTAAAAAAGGGGATGGAAGCTCCTCAGATTCTTGTCCTGCTGGAGATGACATTTCAACAGCTGAAAGTGACACAGTCTCATCCTGTGGTGCCACATTCCCTGAAGTGCTTGGAGAGACACCGCACCGGACCATGAGACGCCGGAAAATGCCCTGGAACTGGCCTGCAGTAGGATTGTTATTCCATCCCCCTAAAGAACAAAACACACACACACACACACACACACACACACACACACACACACACACACACACACACACACACACACACACACACACACACAACAGGTATGCAAATTGTACTGTTATATGTATGTACTGTTTTATCATTCACACAAATTTTATTTTTGTTATATACCTGATGTGGCTTCCTGATTGAAAATATGAGTACTTTCCCCTTTAATTGATTTGATGTCAGTAGATTATGACAACATTTGTATGTTTTCATAAAAATGTCATTTTAGTTGACAGACATAGAGGTTTGAATATGGTCAGGGCCATAATGCTCACAGCTGTTCTGGGTTTAACTAGAACAGAACAAATACTCACAGCATTAGGCAGAGGAGGATCAGTCTCTTGGAAATGCTGAGAACAGTCCACTAACAGGCTTTCCTCAGCTTTCTTTGAGGCTTGTGTAGCCCTGGTTGCAACGGGCTAAAAAGGAAAAACATATATAAACAAATAACCATTTAATGGCAGGTTTATAATCCTTATAATCTAGTGAGGATATCCCTACTCTTTGTAGATGAGCCGGGAAACTGAAGACTGATGGTTTAGCTCCATCCCTAATCCTGACAGTCTGACCTGTCCTGTCAAAGTCCTCCGACTTGAAGTGCTCACTGTATAGCACAGAAAACTCGCTAGCGGAAAAACCTTGCCTTCGTATAGCTGCTTCCCACTGTCTCCTCAACTCTTTTTCTTTGGGAAACCTTCAATGTGTGAGAAAAATTAGCTAGTCAACTAACGTTAAGATTCACAATATGTCAGTCTCTTACCCGATGCAAGTAACGTTACTTGTCATAAAAGTCGGTTTTAAGAAAATAAAGATGAATATTTAGATTTCAGGAAATGTACTTTATAATATAGAATATAATATAAGCTAAAACTATATTTTAAATCATGTCAACTCATGTCTCAACTTTCACAGCTAAGTTAACTAGCGACATCACTAGCTATTTTAGTCTGACTGACTCCGTGACCAACTAACGTTACTATTACTAATTATATAATGACCAAATACAACCAGAAACAAATGTTCAGTCTTACTTGTGAAAGGTAATTCCCCGGGACCTGTTTTCAATTGTGCGGCGATTGGTACAGCCCCAAGCAGCACACGAAGCCGGCATTTTTCTTATTAGATTGATTACAGTTATGAGAAAGTTGCCCTCCGCAATATGGCGGCGCCGTTGACGTGCGGTCCAGCGACCAATAGGGCGTCTATGTATTTATTATGTCTATGTGTTTATTGCTTGGTAGTGCGACCCGTTTAGCTCCAGGAGTCGGTGGGCGGGGCTTGAGGCGGTGCTTCTGCATCCTATCACGTCAGTGATCAACATATTCAGAGATCTCTCGTTTTCTGGGTCTGGTGTTAATAAAAGCTTTTCTTTGACTAACAAGGTTTCAGCTCTGAAACTTACAGGATATTCTTATATCACGATTAACTTTTATATATCAAAGGCTAAAAGGAAAGTTGATTTCTCAATTCATCACTCCTTTAATGCTTTTTATGCATTAGAAAATGAAGCCTTCATATGATCTTAGCAGCATGATGAGTAAATTATATTAACTGGAATAAACTGATCAGAAAGGGAGCAGAGAATGTGACCAATCATGAGGCTGTCCATAACTTGGGTCTAGTGCAAATGTAAGCGAACTTAAACATTTATTCTATTACATACTAAACACATTTCCATGACATTAGTCTCATTTGATTTACCTTCTTCCACCAATTAAAACTATTAATAAAATAATTATGAAATATATAAAATAAGAATATGCCAACACTTTTATATGACCTAATTAATAAATAAATATAGACTGTAAGCATTGAAATTAGGGTTGGGTACCGAACTCGGTACTTTTAAGGGCACCGACCGAATTACGTTGGTACTACCGAGTACCGATTCACATTAATCAATCTGTACCAAATTTCGGTACCTGAGAACGCATCTGGTGATAAAGACTAGTGTCTGTGAATATTAAACCGCAAAAAGACTATTTAAATACAAATCCTAAGTGTCTCTGTGCGAATTAATGCCGTAGACGCGCGGTTTACCACACACACACACACACACTCACTCACTATTGGGCTCACTATCACTATAAAGGCCAATTTATACTTCTGCGTCGAGTGCACGCAGAGGGTACGGCGTACCCTACGCATAGACGCGTTGGATACGCCGTACCCTACGCCGTACCCTGACGCGCACCTCTCCAAACATGTAACAACGCGTCAATTCTACGCGGACCGCAAGCGCTGTGATTGGTCTGCCAGAACCCTTCCCTCAGGTCAATAAATAAATAAAAAATCTGCGAGTGTGTGTGTGTGTGTCCAGAAATTGGATGATAGTTCGTTACGTCTGCTATAACACAATATTTTGCAGTCCAGCGATTCTTTATGGTAGTAAATAAATACATAGATCCGCTGAGTATAGTTTATTTATTTTCTCATTAAAACCAAAGATGTTAATCAGTGATTGTATATCAAGAACAGGGACACATTAGGGTATATTTCGTGAATGAAGTCTCCGCAACAGCAATCGATTGCTCGAGCCACCGCTGCTGAAAACAGCGGCCACGAGCTCCGCATGATTTCACAAACACATTCCAGCGCCAGATCGCCTTATTTAACTTTACTAATCAACTAGAGATGCTTAATTTGCTTTAGATACAACAACTCAAGCTGCAAGAAAAGCCGCTCTCTCACTGCTGCTGATACTCCGACATGAATGTACAGATTCTCCACACGAAGCTGCTTCTTCTTCGGCTGTTCTCTTGATTACACCAACATGCCCGAGGACACTGCCTACTAGCGTCTGCATGTGGAATTGCACATTGACGCAGACAACAGCGCAGAAGTATAAATGCTCACGACGGCGTCGGCTACGCGCGTAGCCTACGGCGTACACTCGACGCAGAAGTATAAATTGGCCTTAACCGTCTCATATGAGGACATGAACGCACGAACGTCATCTCCAGAACCACTGTGTCACTTTATGAGCATTTCACCGTTTCATTTGAGAAACTATCACAAACTATGCATCATTTGAAAGCTAAAACACTCAAGATTCATGTTCTGAACTTGTTTTTGCAATAAATAAACCAGAGAGGAAAGGGTTAAATGAAACGCTAAAGGACCGGCAATGTAAACATTAGCATAATATTAGCGGTACTCATCTTTCATCTCCTGTCGTTCGGATCAGATCGGACGAATCCAATAAACACCCGCATACATCTCTGTGTAAAGCCGCGTTTCCACCGAAATTACCCGGAACTATTTGTACCAGGAACTTTTTTCCCAGGAACTTTTTCTCCCCCAGACCTGCTACTGTCTGCGTTTCCACCGCGGTCTAAAGTACCGGGAAGATTAGGCAAATTATTAGTCCGGTGATGTAGGACTGCGCGCGGCGCGACTGCCCCTTCCAGTCAGCGACGGACAGTAATAATTTTTGCGCGATACATGTCTGCAACAATAACAAGTGGAGGAGATGCAAGCAGCGCTGCTTTTGCTGGTTATGTATCGGCAGAGAATGTCTAATATGGCGAGAAGTTTCACTCTCACTGAACTTCCGGCTTCTGAACTGGTTGCAGTTCCTCTCTGATTCCATATGAGGGCGCTCACAGGACGAGTGCAGAATGAATGGAGGTCTATGGCGCTATACCAATAAAAATCCACTTTTCTCAGGATATAATTTTTTATCTAGTAATTTGAATGTTGTATTCGAAAGGAAATGCAAATAAATTACACATTGCTGGGTGTTAGATTTTTTAGAGTCACTTATTTGCTTTAAAAAGTCTTTTAAAGTGTCAATGACGTCATTCACATGTACGACCAGAGATACTGCTTAACGGCAATCCTTCAGTCGCTCTGGTGCTTTCGCGCTCTGCACTTTCTTTTCTCTCGAGGCATCGACAACACAGCTGACACAGGTAAATACACGTGCTAGAAGAGTTTTTGTTTTGTTTGTTTCTGGTCCCGCTTCAGATGACACGATGCCATCAAGCGGGATCTCTGGTCGTAATCAGTCCTTCACTGACCAATCAGCGTTCATTAGCAGAATGCTAGCGTGTTATGGACAACAACAACTCAACCTGTAAGAAATCAAAAGGACATAAGTACTCGTTCATTCAACTTTCGACCTAAAACCCATGTTGAACTTGCAAAATCTACAATCATTTCTGAGATTTCTCAACGGCAATCGGGTGAAAGAGACAAATTTAGCCGTCAAGCCCCATTGACTTCCATTCATTTTGCACTCATGGCGATCGCCCCCAGTGGAACTCTGGTGGTACTACAACCAAAATTCTGTACAACAGGGCTTAATAGGGAGTGGGCAGGCTCTCCGATAGACGGGCTCTGGTATCGGTTTACTAAAGAGGTCATTAACAAAACGGCGGAAAAGAGACGAGCACTGATACTAAAGCGTATTCGTAAAGCTATATTTAAAATATGACAAAGTATTTTATCATCAGCTATTACGGACATTGACCGTGCAATGGCTGAGACGAATGCGCGCCATCGGACAGAAAGAGTAAGACTGATATTTACTGAACGCTGTTCGATCCTTGCAAAAGACTTTTAAAAATGCCGGTTGAAATAAAATGCTGCGTGAGCTCAACCAATCAGCATGTTCAGCACCCCAAGTCCAACCCCCGAAAGTTCGGGAACTTTTCAAAAGTACCACCTCGCAAGCAGGGCCGTTTGGAGGGGGAAATATTTACCCGGAACTTCATTTAGACCCTGGTTCCTGCGGTCGAAACACACCGAGTTCCCCCCCAAAGTTCCTGGTTCCGGGGTAAAGTTCCTGCGGTGGAAACGCGGCTTAAGAGTCCACTCTTCAAAATGCATCCCACTTTTTAATCCAAAACAACGAAAAAATAGGGAAAAAACAAAAAATCCTTCGTTGTTTGCAAGGGAGTTTTGAGTGAGCGTAATCAATCATGTCCATTTTCAATGAAATATCGATTCTAATCCTTTTCTGGCAAACTCCCCCTGCTAGAATAGTCTCTCCCACGTATTATAAACCCTCCCTCGTCTCTCTCCTTCAATCAGAGACTCTCCTGGGATGCATCATATAGAGGAAGCGCTTTACAGGCTTGGTGAGCTGTCAATCATTGTGCCCATGGTTTTCGTTGGATAAAGGCACTCGGTGCCCAGCCAATGCCTTTCCAACAAAGGTTTGATTGATGGACTTAGTAACCAATCAAAAGGCATTATCTTGCGCAGTTTACGTAAGTAGGCTTTGGTGAATACTGTTTGTGCGCAGTCTGCGCGTTCTCAATGGCGCAACTGCAGTGGAGCGCGCAGACTCTTACTGACGCTTCCCATCAGCTAAATGAGTTTTTTTCAGTAACTGTTTATCCATTGTAATTAGCAGTTTATTGCAGATTTATTTGAATGAAAAACTACTCTTTACAATAGCAAATGTTCTGAAATAAATGGCCTTTTTGAAATTCGCCTAGACTTTTCTTGACATAAAAGCTTACAGAAGCTCCATTACTGAGAGAATCATCCTCATATTTGAATCATGACATGATTAGACATTCAGTTTTATATTTAAGTTATTTTCAGGTTCTTAACATTAAATTATAATATTTTTTTCCCTAAGTAAAAAAAAAAAAAAAAAAAAAGGGAGTCAAATCAAATCAAATCAAATCAAATCACTTTATTTGTCACTCTACATATGCACAAGTGCAACAGTAGGTGAAATTCTTAGGTGCAGTTTCTGAGCAACATAGTAGTCATGACATGACATGTACAACATTTAAGCAACAACAGATTATACATCTGATGCGCACACAATTACTCACAGCACAGTATACACTACAATAAACAATAAATAATTTACACAATGTGAGTGTAGTTCTCACAGCTTTAAACAATATACACATACTTACAATATACATATACTTTAAACAATATACACTAAACATACATTAAACAATATACATTACGCTATAATAATAATAATATACAATGTATAGTATAAAATATTATTCACAGATTGAAAAATTGAAATCCAAGTGCAATAGATACTGTATGATAAATAAATGTGTATATAATGTGTGTGTATCTACAGTGGGTTGTGCTGAGTGATATTCTGTCCAGTGTGTGTTATGATCCTGATGGATCAAGAGTTAAGTAGTCTGATTGCTTGTGGGAAGAAGCTGTTCTGGAGTCGGCTGGTGCGTGTTCTAATGCTGCGGTACCGTCTGCCTGATGGCAGCAGTGAGAGCAGCACATGGTTCGGTTGGCTAGAGTCTCTGATGATCCTCTGAGCTCTCTTCACACACCGCCTGGCGTAAATGTCCTGGAGGGAGGGAAGCTCACCTCCGATGATGCAGCTGGCCGTGCGCACTACCCTTTGCAGGGCCTTGCGGCTGCGGGCGGTACTGTTGCCGTACCAGGTGGTGATGCAGCCGGTCAGCAGGCTCTCGATGGTGCTGCTGTAGAAGCGTGTGAGGATGTGGCGGTTCATTCCAAACCTCCTCAGCCGTCGCAGGAGGAAAAGGCGCTGATGAGCCTTCTTCACAACGGCCTCGGAGTGGACGGACCATGAGAGTTCCTCTGTGATGTGGACACCGAGGAACTTGAAGCTGCTGACTCTCTCCACCGGTGCTCCATCGATGGTGATGGGGCGGTGTTCTCTCTCATTCCTCCTGAAGTCGACCACCAGCTCCTTGGTCTTGCTGACGTTGAGGGAGAGGTTGTGCTCCTGACACCACCGTGTCAGAGTGTGCACCTCCTCTCTGTAGGCCGTTTCATCATTGTCGGTGATAAGACCTACCACCGTCGTATCGTCAGCAAACTTGATGATGGTGTTGGAGCTGTGGGTTGCCACACAGTCATGTGTGTACAGGGAGTACAGGAGTGGGCTGAGAACGCAGCCCTGAGGGGCTCCAGTGTTGAGAGTCAGTGATGAGGAGATGTTACTGCCCATTCTGACCACCTGGCGTCTGTTTGACAGGAAGTCCAGGATCCAGCTGCATAACAAGCTGTTTAAGCCTAGAGCCCGGAGTTTAATGTCAAGTATGGAGGGCACAATGGTGTTGAATGCTGAGCTGTAGTCTACAAACAGCATTCTCACATATGTGTTCCTCTTTTCCAGGTGGGAGAGAGCAGTGTGTATAGTGGATGAAATGGCATCATCAGTGGAGCGGTTTGTGCGGTATGCAAACTGCAGTGGGTCCAGTGAGGGGGGGAGAACAGAGCAGATGTGGTTTCTGACTAGTCTCTCAAAGCATTTACTGATGATGGGGGTCAGAGCAACAGGACGCCAGTCGTTTAAGCAGGTGGTTTTTGATTGCTTAGGTACAGGAACAATGGTGGACGTTTTAAAGCATGTGGGGACCACAGACAGGGAGAGGGACAGGTTAAAAATGTCCGTGAAGACTCCAGCCAGTTGGTGCGCGCACGCTCTGATCACGCGGCCGGGAATCCCGTCTGGACCCGCAGCTTTACGGACGTTCACCCGCCGGAAGGATCGGGTTACATCCGCGACAGATACGGAGAGTGCACTAACCTCTGTATCTTCAGCCGCGAGCTCTCTCTCCGCGAGGGCGGTGTTAGTTCCCTCAAAGCGAGCATAGAAGGTGTTGAGCTCGTCCGGGAGAGAGGCAGCGGTGTTCACGGTGGAGTTTGTGTTCCCTTTATAGTCCGTGATGGTGTTAATTCCCCTCCACATGCTTCTGGAGTCGGTGGTGTTGAACTGTCCTTCAATCTTGTCCCTGTACTGCCGTTTTGCTGCTCTGATGGTTTTCCGGAGGGCATAACTTGCTTGTTTATGCTCCTCCGCGTTACCGGAGTTAAAAGTGAAGGTCCGCGCATTGAGTGCCGCGCGAACATCCCCGTTTAGCCACGGCTTCTGGTTAGGGTACAGCCGTATTGTTCTGGTCGGAACAACGTCATCTACGCACTTCCTGATGAAACACGTTACGCTATCAGCGTAAACCTCGATGTCGTCATCAAAGGCCGACCGGAACAACTCCCAGTCCGCGTGATCAAAACAGTCCTGTAGCATAGAATCTGATTGGTCCGACCAGCACTGGATGGTTCTGAGGGCGGGTGCTTCCTGTTTGAGTCTTTGCCTATAAGCGGGCAAAAGGAGGATGGAAGCGTGATCCGATTTGCCAAATGGTGGGCGCGGGAGGGACTTGTAACAATCCTTGAAGGGGGAGTAGCAGTGATCTAAGACGCGGTTCCCTCGCGTGTTGAAGTTAACATGTTGGTGGTATTTGGGTGCGATGCGCTTGAAGTTGGCTTTGTTAAAGTCTCCAGTCACAATAAACGCAGCCTCAGGATGCGCGGTTTCCTGCTCACTCACTGTCCTATACAGTTCCTTTAGTGCCCGGTCTGTGTCGGCTTGTGGGGGAATATACACAGCTGTGATGATGACCGCGGTGAATTCCCTCGGTAGCCAGAATGGTCGGCACAGAAGCATGAGAAATTCCAGATCAGGAGAACAGAAAGACTTGATAGAATGTACTTTCCTCTGATCACACCAGGATCGGTTGATCATAAAACATACACCCCCGCCTTTGCTTTTCCCGGAGAGATCTTTTTCTCTGTCCATTCGATGCACGGAGAACCCCGTGGTTTCGATGGCCGAATCTGGAATCTCAGCGGACATCCAAGTTTCTGTAAGGCAGATAATGCAGCAGTCCCTCGTGTCTCGCTGGAAAGAGATCCGCGCTCTCAGCTCGCAGAGTTTATTGTCCAGAGACTGAACATTTGCCAGTAAAATACTGGGAAGTGGGGGTCGGTTTGCGCGGCGTCTTACTCTGATGAGTACGCCAGCTCTCTTCCCTCTTCTCCGGCCGCGTTTGCGCGGTCGGGCCGTCCAGACAAAGGGTTCCGCTGCCGTGTTTGTAAACGGCGTGTCGTCGTTGATGAATTTAAAGTCCGGTTTTCGGTGTGCGATTGCCGAACCAATGTCCAAAAGTGTCTGTCTGTCGTACGTAGTAAGGCAGAAAACATCCAAGACAAAAAACACAAAAACTATAAACAGAACAAACAAAAAACTACAATGTTTCAGCAGAGCTTGCGACGTTGCGGCCATCCTCGGCGCCATCTTGACTCAACTTCCATCTTGACTCCTCGGCGCCATCTTGACTCAATGATGCCCATTGGATCTGATTTAATGAACAGTCCTTCCTTCCACACCATGTCATTCGCTTTCTCAATGTCAGAAATACTCCTATTAGCGCTTCTTTTTCCACAAGAGCTTTCCTCATCTCATTCTCCAAGCACACGACTGCATCGAGTGTATTACGCCCCTTTCTGAACACACTCTGATACGGATGCAGCAAATTCCTGCTTTCCCAATGAAATAATCCTCGTGACATAACCATTCTTTCATGACTGTGCATGTGTTTGATGTTAATGCAATGGGTCTATAGTTCGTCTGAATCGAGTGTCTTTCCCAGGCTTGGCAAGAGGAAGCACAACTCCTTGTTTCCACGAAGACAGAATTTTCCCTGATTTCCAAACTTCATTATAAAGTTAAGATTACTCTTTTAGATCTTGCAGTTCTCCTCATTTCTGATTCTCACTCGTCCTCCATCATCAGTGGCTCATGTTTTGCAGCAGAACTTCTGCTTTGCTTTCAGTTGCTTGAACCTCTGCTTCATTTTCACTCGTCCTTTCTGTTCTGAACAAGATGGCGGTGTAGTGCGAAGGGCCCGATTCCTCAGCGCTTCAGCCGGAGCCGGACCACACTCTAATGGAGCGGTTCTGGGATTGAGCAAAGCAAGCTATGGATCAGACTTGCTGTCTGCAGCTTCTTCAGAAGTCTCTTGAGAATATGAACACCCTTCTCAGCCTTGCCGTTTGCCGGAGCATATTCTGGACTCCAGGTCACATGCTTGAAGTCATATTGCACTGAAAGATCTGGCCACTCTTTGCTGCTGAAACATGGGCCGTTGTCACTGAGGACCGTTTGTGCTGTTCCATGTCTTGTGTTCTCACACACTTTGTGGACATGTTAGGAAGTCAGGCTAATTCAGGGCAGTTTGAGTAATAGTCAATCGCCACTAAATAATGATCGCCTTTCAGATGAAGAGATCCATTCCCACTTTCTCCCAGGCTGATGTTGGCCAGTCCAGAATTATCATTGGCTCTTTGATCGGCCTGCGTCTGGATCTCTGACATGAGCCACTGTCTCACCAGATGTTCAATGTCTTTGTGAACTCCAGGCCAGCCGGTACGGATATGGTTTCGTTTTCTACTGTGGCGCTGCGATAAGTTTGTCGAGAGTTGGCTTGAGAAAGCCGGACAAGAAAGTTTTAAAAGCTGAAAGTTTGAAGATTTTCATCTTAATGTTTGATGTGTTTGAAGTCAATACAGTCTATCAGAAGATATCAGAAAACAGCTATGTGGTTGCTAGGGTACTCAGGTGGTTGCTAGGGTACTTGGGCTAGTTGCTAAGGTCTTGCTACATGGTTGCTGGGGTACTCAGGTGGTTGCTAGGGTGGTTGCTATGCATTTGCTAGGGTACTTGGGGTGGTTGCTAAGGTGTTGCTATATGGTTACTAAGGTATTCTGGGTGGTTGTTAGGGTAATCTAGGTGGTTGCTATGCAGTTGGTAAGGTACTTGGGGTGGTTGCTAAGGTGTTGCTATGTGGTTGCTAGGGTAATTTTGGAGGTTGCAAGGGTACTTGGGGTAGTAGCTAGGGTGTTGCTTTGTGGTTGCTAACATACTGAGGGTTGTTGCTAGGGTGTTGTTAAGCGGTTGCTAGGGTACTCATGTGGTTGCAAGGGTGGTTGCTATGTGGTTGCTAGGGTACTGTGAGTGGTTGCTAGGGTCTTGCTATGCGGTTGCTAGGGTACTTGGAGTGGTTGCTAAGGTGTTGCTATGCGGTTATTAAGGTATTCTGGGTGGTTGTTAGGGTACTCTGGGTGGTTGCTATGCACTTGGTAAGGTACTTGGGGTGGTTGCTAGGGTGCTGCTATGTGGTTGCTAGGGTACTCTGAGTGGTTGCTAGGGTGTTGCTATGCAGTTGCTAGGGTACTTTGGTAGGTTTGCTAAGGTGTTGCTATGTGGTTACTAAGGTATTCTGGGTGGTTGCTAGGGTACTCTGGGTGGTTGCTATGCAGTTGCTAAGGTACTTGGGGTGGTTGCTAGGGTGTTGCTATGTGGTTGCTAGGGTACTGTGAGTGGTTGCTAGGGTCTTGCTATGCGGTTGCTAGGGTACTTGGGGTGGTTGCTAAGGTGTTGCTATGCGTTAACTAAGGTATTCTGGGTGGTTGTTAGGGTACTCTGGGTGGTTGCTATGCAGTTGGTAAGGTACTTGGGGTGGTTGCCAGGGTGCTGCTATGTGATTGCTAGGGTACTTTGGGAGGTTGCTAAGGTCTTGCTACATGGTTGCTGGGGTACTCAGGTGGTTGCTAGGGTGGTTGCTATGCATTTGCTAGGGTACTTGGGGTGGTTGCTAAGGTGTTGCTATATGGTTACTAAGGTATTCTGGGTGGTTGTTAGGGTAATCTAGGTGGTTGCTATGCAGTTGGTAAGGTACTTGGGGTGGTTGCTAAGGTGTTGCTATGTGGTTGCTAGGGTAATTTTGGAGGTTTCTAAGGTGTTACTATGCGGTTACTACGGTATTCTGGGTGGTTGCTATGCAGTTGCTAAGGTACTTGGGATGATTGCTAGGGTTTTGCTATGTGGTTGCTAAGGTGTTGCTATGTGGTTACTAAGGTATTCTGGGTGGTTGCTAGGGTACTCTGGATGGTTGCTATGCAGTTGCTAAGGTACTTGGGGTGGTTGCTAGGGTGTTGCTAGGGTACTGTGAGTGGTTGCTAGGGTCTTGCTATGCGGTTGCTAGGGTACTTGGGGTGGTTGCTAAGGTGTTGCTATGCGTTAACTAAGGTATTCTGGGTGGTTGTTAGGGTACTCTGGGTGGTTGCTATGCAGTTGGTAAGGTACTTGGGGTGGTTGCCAGGGTGCTGCTATGTGATTGCTAGGGTACTTTGGGAGGTTGCTAAGGTGTTGCTATGTGGTTACTAAGGTATTCTGGGTGGTTGCTAGGGTACTCTGGGTGGTTGCTATGCAGTTGCTAAGGTACTTGGGGTGGTTGCTAGGGTTTTGCTATGTGGTTGCTAGGGTACTGTGAGTGGTTGCTAGGGTCTTGCTATGCGGTTGCTAGGGTACTTGGGGTGGTTGCTAAGGTGTTAGTATGCGGTTACTAAGGTATTCTGGGTGGTTGTTAGGGTACTCTGGGTGGTTGCTATGCAGTTGGTAAGGTACTTGGGGTGGTTGCTAGGGTGCTGCTATGTGATTGCTAGGGTACTCAGGTGGTTGCAAGGGTACTTGGGGTAGTTGCTAGGGTGTTGCTTTGTGGTTGCTAATATACTGAGGGTTTTTGCTAGGGAGTTGCTATGCGGTTGTTAGGGTACTCATGTGGTTGCAAGGGTGGTTACTATGTGGTTGCAAGGGTACTTGGGGTGGTTGCTAAGGTCTTGCTACATGGTTTAAACTTCTATTTTTCTGGCCCTTCCCCTTACCCCTACCACTCCAGCCAAAAGAGAATCGCCACACCTTCACATGAACGCGCAGAACGAAAGGTTGGGGGAAAGGGAAGGGCTAAGGGCTAGAAATGGGACTGGGCCGAAGTATTTGCCAGGCGTACACACCCAATCGAAATCATACCTTTGCAATGTCATCATCAATCTTTGAATCCTTGGTGTCATCTCATTCAGATTCTTCTTCACTATTGCGATCAATGGACGATGATTCGTTTCTGCTGAAAGTAGGAAGATCATACACACAGGTCTGAAACTTTTCCAGCCCAAAATCTGATCCCAAACACTCTTTTTCATGGATCTGCTCACAGATGCTCCTGCAAGTCAAATTTAAGACTTTTTAAGACCATTAGGAATGAAATTTAAGGCCTATATCACGCAATTCAAAAATGTTCAAAGGAAATGCAGAATCACAAAATTAATCACAAAGCAAATTCATATATTCAAATTAAACAAAGTATCAGTGAACTTGCACTTCCCCATCGCTCAATCCCACCAGGATTTCACTATGGATATATTTTTTTGATCAAAATGACTTTGGTGGTAAAATTTTGTGGTGGTAATTTCCAGAAATGTGCACGTTTTTCCTCTTCATAATTAGGATGCCACATTTACCATATTATTATGTTAGATGCACAATAGTCACACATTACAATAAAACAAACAAAATGCATAAATCTGGTTTGGTATCTTCCAAAAGATAAAGGCTATGCCGGCGGTGTGCTATCTAGCTTTAATAACACGATCGCTTAGGGTGGGAAATACGACAACCACAGCAGAAGTGAACCACAGCAATAAGCAACTGCTTAATAGAAGTAAAACGTTCTCAAGTAATTAGGCTAAGTAATCAAGTAAACGCTCCGTAATAAAATAAAAACATACAAACAAAACATAGACACCAGCAGTGCTTTAAACTCTGCTTGTTGCTTGTTTAACTTTAACGCAGGAGCGGGTATAGGCTATATTATGTTGCTCTCACTTTAAGACCTAACTTACAGTATAGCGCGGATTCAATACTGACACACATCCCAAACTTGCTTACTCAAGACATAACCGTCAAAATGGATAGTCATAGGAATAATGATGTGTGTATTTGATCATTCAAGGGCAATAAGCCGAGAGATAGGACACATTTCTGTACACTTGTGCGAGCGCGGACAGGGGGCAAACGCTTGCACAGATCAAGCAACCCGTCTGACATCGGCCCGCGTGTCAGTACCACATTGAGTTCGTGGTTTACATCGCTTTTATGAACTATTTTTAGTGCTTTTATTTGGTCATTCATCCACCTTGCGCAATCGCTTCGCCCGGTCCTTGGCGCTTATGCGAGACGGTCGGCAGGTGAGAAAGATTCGCCTTCGCTTTCACGATCGCAGAACTGAAGAACTATTAGAACAGCTGAAGAATAAAATCCGTTTTGTGTGTCTGTGGTACAATCCGAGACACACGCCAATAACACGGAAGCTGATTGGCTGCCATACAAGATGCATGTTGGTCTCATTTGTAGTCATAATACTACAGAAGAACTACAACACCCCGGAATAAAACACACACACACACACACACACACACACTAAAGCGCTGCAGTATTTCAGTGAGAATCAGAGGTAGCGTTACATGGACGTAGGAAAATTAAGACCTGTTTAAAATTATTTAAGACCTAGAACTCAATACTTCAGCGAATTTAAGACTTTTTAAGACCCTGTGGAAACCCTGCTCCTGGCTTCTCATCATCAGCAATAAAACCGCACAACAGCATTTTCTGACGCATCAGAGACACTTTGGTTTTCTTTGTTGGATCACAGAATTGCAGGACGAGTGCGGATGTCAACGCTATTTTCAACCGCTGCCACTCCGTCTCATGTTTGTCTGTCCTCTCGAAGTCTGATGTGTTTTGTGTGAGTTGTCGTGTGTGTGATGTTCTTGCAGAAAGATCCGGAATGAACTTTCCTATGTAATTCACCAAACCCATTTCTCTTTGTACACCTTTTCTGTCAGTTGGACTTTCCATCTCTAGAATGGCATTGATCTTCTCGCTGTCTGACTCTATTCCTTGACTTGATCGTTTATCTCCAAGAAACACAAGTTCTTGCGCACCAAACGGACATTTGTGTTTGTTGAGTTTCACTCAGTTTGATCTTTGGTCCGTCTGCTATTGTGCTCTTGAAGCGAAGATCCCCAAATGATCATCAATGTCTGCTCTGACTCCTTCAAGTCCTTCGATGATGTTCTCCAATCGCTCTGTGCCTAAAATCACAATTTCCTCACGGTTTACAAATAGTTGGAAACATTTGGGATATTGTAAGTTCTCAACTGAACAAAATATATAACACTGGCCTAGTGTTGGGATATTTTACTTACTTACATATTGCACCTTTAAAGGGACTATATGCAACTTTTTCCCAAAAATAAACGTAACTATAGCCTTTTTTTTTTACCATTTATGACTCAAACATCTCCTGATGAGCATACTGACACCTTGTCCGCTCACAATGGGTGCACCTATAAGCCTATATCCTATTTTTAATATTTTCTGACGGGTCGTCTTTTCCCGCGCTGTCTGCGGATGTGACGTCAAGCGCGTTCATGTTAAACGTTTCAGATCACTCTGCCACCACCGCTAGTCAGCAAGTAGCCTACACTCGCAAGCAGTGCAATGGATTTAGCGATTACACAGAAGAGACCCAGGACAACTCGGACACCAACAGTAACTCCACAGAAGAAGAAAAAAGTTAAACCCCTGACAAGTGGCCAAAAAAGGTCGAAGATTGAGAGAGACCGGCGCATTGCAAGGACTAGAGTGAACCTCGGCTTCGCATTTGAGCCTTGGAGGGAGCTCAGATCTGTGTTGGGAATACAAAATGACCCAGAAATGGCTTTTTTTCTTCTGAAAAGGTAATACGTGATAAAACTGTTCATTGAAATAGCACTGTGTTGTTTTCAGTTCACTTGTAAATGCTGTTAGATCTCACACCCTGTATATGTGTCTTTCATACTTGGTGATAGTAAGCTTCTTGTGTATAATAAGTGGTCAAGGACAGTGCTCAGTCGTCAAGGACAGTGCTCAGATTTGTGTTTTTAATATTCTACGAAAGTTTCGGTCTTTGCGCCCTTCATCAGCGTGTAGGCCAATGGCGAAATGGGTTTATTTATTTATTTAATGTATTAATTTTTTGTGTAGTTTGTCAGCTACACATTTGACGTTTTGATAAGAGAACACTTATCTCAAACAATATATGTATTTGACTGTTCTTACCTCTGTAAACATAATGTTGACCTCCTTGCAGCAGATGACTTGTGAAGTGTGCACGTACGAGCGCGCGCTGCGAGAGCGAGCAGAAATGTAGAGCAGTTCTTTTTTTTGGCCACAGGTGTCAGTCGCGAGTTTAAATTTCAGAAAAACGCATATAGCCCCTTTAATCAGAGCTTTTTTCAGAATTTATACCATGAAAATGATTCTCTTCTCTCATTTTTCAGCGTCTATTGCATCTGATTTTTGTGATCAATCTACACTCAAAAAACTTTAAGCACATCAGAAATGCAGGATCTTTTCAGATTTACACATTTCATTTAATAGTCAAATCCCATCAGATTTAAATGAATAATCATTATGTAAAAATATGTGAGGATTATTCAATTTGAAGGACTTTTGCTATTAATTGAAATGTGTAAATCTTGTAAAAAGGCAGTCCTCCTGCATTTCTGATTGGCCATATGATCAGTAAATAATGCTGACTGAAAACTGAACGCATGTTTTCTTCTACAGTTCTTTTTTTTCTCGGGTTACTACCCGAAACCCGAAGTTTAAAAGTACGATTAAAAGCGATACAGACCCCGTCAGGCTATGGCAGACGTGTCATTCAACCTATTTTAAGTCGATGTATCATCACAAGAGTCTTGAAAATATATTATGAAGGTTGAAAAGTTACCTAGTGCTGCTTTAATAAGACATCATTATGTATCACGATAATAATCATAATATAGAAACATGCATCTTTTATCAACAAGCACTTTGAGGAAAATGTATGTTTATTTAATATTTTATGTTAGTCTTAGAACAAAAACAGATATCTTTTTCATTTGTGATCTTAATGTGTAACAGTGTTTATTGAAAGTACCTGCTTCCTGGAGAGAAATCTCCATCTGTGGATCCTTGAGAATTACCCATGATGCAGCTGCAGGAGAATCTGATGAGTTTGATCTCCTCCACTGACTCTGAATGAATAAAAAACAACATTAAACAAAATTGAATGAATTAAACAGCCTACATAATTTATCTGGACATATCTGTGAGGAAAAGGATCCCGTGTCTGTGTGAACTCAAGCTCAGTCACTCATGTTTTCTCACGCAAAACCCCCGACGGTATGAGCGCCGCTGAATTATGCGCTGCTGTCCATATATGTATATGTCAATCCTTCCAGAAAAATGTGCCTTTTTTTGTGATTGTTGCGGGCAAAAATCCTTGATTAATAAACCATATCAGCCATCAAAATAAATAAATTATTTACATTTAGTCATTTAGCAGACGCTTTTATCCAAAGGGACTTACAAATGGGAGCAATAGAAGCAGCTAGAACAGTCAAGGGCAACAGTATGCAAGTGCTGTAACAAGACTCAGTTAATCTAACACAGAACACACAGGACAGAACTTTTTTTATTATTATTATGAATAAATTAGACAGACAGAAAATGAATAGATTGTTAAGTGCTATTCTTGATTGGTCAGGTGCTGTTTATAAATTATAAAATTCATAATAAATTAGCTTATGTGTTTAATAAACATCAATATAGCCTATTTATTCAAACCAAGTTTTAAGTATGCCTAATCATTATAGGTATTATTTGAAAGCTTAAATTCGCAAAAATCATCCTGTTTAGCAATCGTTATATAAAAAAAAGTGAACAGAACTGAATTAAAAAAAAAAAAAATTTAGAACAGGGAAAATGATAAATTAGGAGTGAAATTATAAATTATACATTTATTTAAAATATGATTATATAGAATATTCTAGTTGTATACTGTTTAAGCACATAATTTGTTGCGCTTTATTTGTTTCTGATGGGCCATGAGGCATTGAATGAAGAATAATGTCCTTCCCAACTAATCTTGTGTCGTTTTTGGCTGAACATAAATCATTAAGTGCTCTTAAGAATACAATTATTCATAACATAGGCTAGGTTTCAGTTAAGAATTTGTTTAATACCATTCTAATCAAAATTTCAATCAACCTACCGAGCTTAATCAACCTTAAACACTGCTCTATGAATAAAGCTTTATTGTGGTGCATAGGCAGTCATTTAGGCACAACAATAGTTTTCTGGTTGAATGTTAAGTCAATGATGCCGAACATGAATCAGAATAAGCTCAGGTATTGCACATCTTTAGCAGACCACCCCAAAATCCACTAGAATGCAGGAAATCACATCTACTTAATCCAACATTTCCTGGGGGTGGACCTTCAGCTATGTCTGCTTCACAGAATGAAACCAGTATTGTCCATCTCCAGTGGGATGCTCATATCAATGGCTTTGGGCCTCCCCACAAACCACCAGAATGCAGGGTACAACATCAAATTAATTCCAATTCTCTGATATCTGAGCCACCGACTTTTGTGGCTGCGTGTGCGGCAATATCTCCCCAGACAAAATCTCACTCCAATGTTTTTTGATAAATTGGCAGGTATGTGTTTACACTAGGGGTGGCACGGTACATGAAAAAAAACCGAACCGTTCGGTTCGCTTGTCTCGGTTCGACGCATGCGCAATGTATCCTCGTGCCTGTATGTTACCTTAGACAGTGGGTGTCCTTTTCGCGGGAAATAAGAGGTGTGTGTATGTGTGTGTGTGGACATACAGTAAAATACAGTAAAAGTGGAGTGCTGCAGGTCACGTCACGTGTAGAAATGCAAGTGGGAGAGATTAGGATGCCCGGAGTTGGAGGATGCTCCAGCGACGTATAGCAGGGCAGATGCAGTGCGTATGCGCGCGTGCATTCACATACTGGCAGTGTTTGTCTCGCGCAGCAGGCTCATGTATTGCAAATACAGACAAATATTGTCCATTCTGTCACATTTTCCGGTGTTCTCCTCCGACCCCTGTCTGTCTCGTGCTTTGATTTATGATGGGCAGCATATATCTGCTGCAAATGCGACCGTGTTCCCCTCTGTCTCATACACACATGCTTATAACATGCTGTATATAAGAAGTTCACATGATAAATGTAACATTTAAAAGTTAACATGCTTCTAGTTTTAATAATAATTAAACATGCCTTTGAAGTTTGGGCAAAAACTTCTGGCAGTGTTTTCGTTTATTTTTTTATTTATTTTCACAGCGCTGGATGTCATATGGTGATTGTGAAACACACGGAACACTTCATGGTGAAATGTGTTAATCAGGTCAGCTGAATTAAAGCCACAGTGCATTGTTCTGATCAAAATTGACATGATTAACATGAAAAATGTTACGCCAATGTGTCGGACTCTGTAGACAGCCAGTTAAGAAACAACTAGGGTTGCCACCTTCAGTGTGGCAAAATAAGGGACACCCATTCATGACACCCACCCGCCCCCCCCAAAAAAACAACAACAATTGCATAACAGACAGACATAAAGAATACGTCATGAAATGATTATTTCAACATTTACAATTTGAAAGCTCAATATAAAAAATCAATATATTGAAAACCATATAAGAAAACATGAGATCAAGTATGTGAACTTGCAACAGAACACATTTTATATTATTTTACATTTGATTTTATATATTTCAAAATAACTCTTTAGTAGCCTATTTGGTGCACTTTAAAGGGATAGTTCACCCAAAATGAAACTTCTGTCATCATTTACTCGCCCTCATGATGTTCCAAACCTGTATGAGTTCTGCTGAACACAAAAGAAGATATTTTATTTTATTTATTTATTTTATTTAATTCGTTTATTTGTCAGGGACAATGTACAAAATACATTAATCTTACGAAAAGATGTTTTGTACCAGAATTAGCTAATGCTAGTTTCCATCCGCAATTTTGAAGTTCAGCCTGTACGCAGGCTACTTTGAGGGCACCATTGACTTCCACAGTTATCTTCCTATGTGTTCAACATAACAAAGAAATGTATACATGTTTGGAACAACTTGAGGGTGAGCAAATGATGACAGAATTTTTATTTTTGGGTGAACTGTCCCTTTAAGCAGTCATTCTGAACCAGTAATCACTTTTTTGAATTTCAAAAATAAAATGTTTTTATTTTATTCATTTATTTAAATTATGACTATATTATCATATTAATTATGTCAAATATAAAACAAATTATTTATTATGTATGATGAATAAAATTAATATAAATTAATAATAAAAATAATTCTGTCTGCCAAGCTCTGATAATGTATGGAATATTATATTAATATATTATCCATTTAAAAAAACTATAGGCCTACCTTTAGAAGCACGGATGTGTCTGTCAGCGCTGCTGCTTAAATCAGACAGTCTGAGACACTGAAATGCTTCTCATAAAGTGTGCAGTTGGCCTGAAGTTCATCATGAGTTACTGGACAGACCCATTGATACCTTTTTGATATTCAGCTCTATATCTGGAGATCCTCTTGCGTTCAAACGGTGGACGCGACGCGAGCTCGACATGTTTTTAAAACACCTCGCAAGTTTGCAGGCACACTGGCACAGCGCATGTTCTCGAGACTCCGGCAACTAAAACACAATCACGCACAAATGAGCTCCTGTACTACTTATTGTGAAATTGATTTCTTTATATTTGCTATCAGTATTCTCCACACTGCAAAATCCGTATGTGTTTATTGAACTATGTGTGGACCTGTGTAAAAATACGGGACAAATCGCGTCCCGTATTGGTTTGATACGGGACACGTCATTTTGCTTGTAAATACGGGACGATTCCGTATTTTACGGGACGGGTGGCAACCCTAGAAACAACTTCTACATGATATAACAATTTTTTAATACTGTATCATAATTGTGGATGATTAAGCTATATATCATATGCTGAAGTAAATTTCTGAACGATAAAAAACAACAACAACAAGAACCGTACAGAACCGAAAACCGTGACCCTAAAACCGTGATACGAACCGAACCGTGGGTTTTGTGAACCGTGCCACCCCTAGTTTACACATATGCTGTTAACCCTCTCACAGACATCACCAAACACTACAGAAAGCCTTCATTAAAGATTTCATATCAAACAATCACTCAAAATGTCCTCCAGAGATTCATATTAATATGAGGAAGACACACGAACACTCACCTCGATCAAACTTTCACAAGATACAGCTTCTCAAATCCTCCAACATCATAAACACACACGGACATTCCTGATTAAACTCTGATAAACGTTTCTATTAAACACTTTGGTGCTCTCGTATCGCATTGATATTTTTCCTGCTTAAAATGGCGACAGTGGAACTCTAACTATGACTTTATTTGATATTTCACTGCGGGATTATGCTGCCTTCACGTGCTATCGGAATTATCGTAAATACGAGTTTCCTAGGAAAAAAATTGTACATGAACGCCCTCTGATGTCGTGTTTACCACTGGGAAGTTCGGAAATAATTTTGATACCCCAATTCCCGAGATGGGCGTGTCATAAGCTTTAAACATGGTGGCGGAGAGAACTACTGCTGTGGCAGGTGTGGTTTTATTGTTGTTTTTTCCAAAACAGCTTGGTTGTCTTGTCTTGACATTAATGTAGTATATATTTACATGTAAGAGTAATCATATGAAGTGTATTGTATGTTTGGTACACAGCGAAAATAGCCTGCATTTGACTGAAATTACAGAATCAGCAGAAAGCGGTCTATATGGAATGTTTAGGTTGTCGGTGCATGGGAGACTACAAATGATGATGGTTTTAATAAGATTTTCCCAATAAATAGGCAAGAATAACCTGGTGTCCACCATGATTCCTGTTCACTCCGACAACAAAGCACTTGAATGCAACAAGCTCGTAATCACGACTTCTAAAGTGGGAATTAGGAAATTTCCGATAGCACGTGAAGGCAGCATCAGCATAGACATAAACAGAGAGAAGTAGATCCGGCTACAATGTTCTTCCGTAAGACAGTTTGTTTATTAACCGTTAAAGCGCCAACAGTTAAATAGTACACATTTAAAGAGATCTTAGATAGACAAACGAATGTCTTACGGATATGGAACGACATGTGGGTGAGGAATTACCCAGATAGCACACCCCTTACGAAAATAAACATGGTTTTACTACAAATAAAACCAAAAAAAACATGGTTATTGTAGTGAAACCATGGTAACCTCATATTAACAATGGTTTTGCTTCTCTAACCATAGTTTAACCATGATATTTGTGGTAAAACTGTAGTTATATAAATGGTATTCAATTAGCCAAAAAACCATGGTTACTACATTTATACTACAATAAAACCATGGTTAATTTTCGTAAGGGACGTACGTCTGCAAGATGTCTGTTAAAGATCACTTAATCTGGAAAGCATCTGCTGTTTACAAACATCTGCTAGACGTCTTTAAGATGCCAGTTTTTCATACATTCTAAATCATAAACATCTTAAAGACATTGTTTAAACGTCTATTTGACATCTGACAGGAAACGACTGTAGCAGTATTTGCAGCTGGCAGGATGTCCAAATCTTAAACTCATCATCATTATCTCATGACGTTGCTAATCAGATCACACTGAACAAAGGGTCTGTGTTATGCGGCTATCTTAAGTTAATTTACAACCCAAGAAGCCCCTGTCTCTTGAAGAGATTCGAGCGTTGGACTTTATGGCCCCGAGATATGCGCGTGACTTCACGCTACCCACACATAGTCTTTTGTGCGAATGAGCGCACACACACATAGTTGAACACACTGAACTTTCGGACTCATCTCACATACCCAATTTATAGGAACCATGTGGATCAAAACAGCCTCCATAGTGTTTAAATATATATATATATATTATTGATTTGATGTCCTTATACGATGTATTAAAATAGCTAGGATGTTTACTGTATGTAAAATTAATTCTGTATGCCAGTAACTGTAAGAACTCCTGTGCCTCTGTATTCTAAAATCACAGAACGATAGTGTTTGGTATCTTCTCGATCGCAGAAACCCGAATGTACCGAATATCGTTCACAAATTACCATTTAATGCATTATTACAAAAATACCAGCTTTCCAGCTGAGACAGCTAAGAAAGAGTTTCAAAACGATCACCCCTTTTGATTAGCCAAGAGGAGGGGGTGTCCACGAACAAAGAACAATGAAAAACTCGCGCCTTTGGTCTCTCGTGCGCGATTGGATCACTCCAGGATAAGGGCGTTGGTCATTGTGTCCATAAAAACGGGAACTGACCGTTAACTCTTCGCATTCTTGCCATTGAGAGAGACCCGGCGCGCTCTGCCATTCCGAGAGAGACCTGCAACTTCTGGAGCGACTTTCCTGAACTTCACAGAAATTCTCCGGACTCACCTCCTTAGCGAACTTCCACGACGATTCGAACTCAGACACGTACACGAGAGAGCCTAATGCAAGTATTATATTTCACCTTTAACTGCTTGTACGAGGTTGTCTTAATTAATCCTGATTCACGAAATCATAAATGTCTGAAGGGTTTTGGTGAAGTGATTGAACTGTCTGTCTCTCTCTCTCTCTCTCTCTCTTCATTCTTTTCCTTTTGATTTTATTCTATTAAGTTTGATTTTTCCTTGTTTGTACCATATCATTTGTTTCTCCTAGATATATATGCATATTTACCCCCGTGTGATTCGTAGCTTTGTATTCTGTAGTTGTTTTATTAAAACCCAATAATTGCATTAAATTGAATCCGTATTGTTTTGCTCACAAATCTCGAAGTCACTGAAGCGTAAGATCTAAGCTACCCATTTAAGCTTGATTTTCATGTATTACTACTTTAGTAATACAAATTGTGCAAACATAAGAAATATTATTTGTCTTGATCAAACAGATCAATGTTTCTTAAGGTTTGTAAGATTGATAATTGATGAAGAAATCAATTTGGATAAAGGTTACTTTTAAATGATTAAAGGTTCCGTTATACGTTAATTTTTCTGTACAACAAGCTAATAATATTCATAAACTCATGAATATTCATACCATTTGAATTAATTATTCCCCAGAACTTATTGTTGTTACACGACGTATTGCAGATGAGCAAACACTCTAAAAAATACGTCTTCCAGATGTAAACACGCATCAAATCGACGTCTCCGAGATGTATGTGTGCAATCTGGGTAATGACAAAAATATAATTTTTGGCTGAACACTTTAAACTAATAAACTTTGTCAGAACTTTGAGAAAACCTTAAAGCTAAAGTTATTTTGTTAAATAATTTTCTTTTGCTCTTTTTGTGTTATCATATATTATTGTTCTTTTGTTTATTCTTCAGTTTATTCACTCTTTCATTCGGTCTCTTGCACTTTCATACTTTTTCTGTTTTGTTTTTTTAGATCCACAGCACTCACACAGTGACGTGTGTTTACAATGTACGCATTACTAAATTTATGTCCATTATTATTGTTTATTTTATATTGTATTTTCTCGAAATCACGACACTAAACATGCAGTTAACAAATGATAGACACTCTCAGAGAATGATGTGAAGTCTATGTTAAATATATAATGTAATAATCTATAAGCCAAGGCATATTCAACTTCACTCATTCCCTTCACCTTGAAAGCAAATATGATCCATGAGTCCCAGTGCACTGAAATATTTCATGAAAGTACTTACTATTTTGACGTTTGTTCTTTGTTAATATATTGTGTTTTCTCCTTTATGTCGCAGCCTGAAAAACACTTACAGCTGAACTTTGTGTAAAGAAAAGAGTGTGTGTCGTCTAACAGGTTTTTCTGGATTCGGCCCATGACCGACTCTGACTGGATAGAGAAAATAAATCACAGAACAGCAAAATCATATGAATCCAATGTGCACACATGTTCTCAAACACACACACATACTGTGTGAAATATACAGGGTAAGATTGAGTGAGATGAAGCTACTTTTAAATGATCCTCTTGGGCATTAGGGGTGTGACGAGTCTCGAGCCACGAGATCTCGCGATATTAAAACATGACAATTTTTCTCCTGGAGGTGAAAAGCTGTCTCGTGACATCAGCATGAGGGAGTTGGGTTTGTCCTTTTACAGCGCTTGCATTATATTGTGCTGTCTTTACTGCATATGATAATTCATACTCAGAAAGTAGAACTGAAGTGACATTCATTACAAGATGATTAGAGGTTAAAACATTACAACATGGACTGATGTTGTTGTTGTTGTTATGTTAGTCACTTTAATAAACGTCATCAGCATGAGCTAGTGCTGAACAAATAGAGCGAGATGAACCGCACTTTGGTCATTGTGGTTTTTATAGGCTACACTAAAGAGAAAGGAAAACATGAAAACGCGTCACATAACCCCTTTAATACATTAATACAAATGTGATACTACTATTATTATAAACATGATTATACACTCAAGCTTCCAGTGTTTGTAAATGAATCTTTCATTAGTCTTTGTCTCCCTCTGCTGGTCCAACACAAACACATTCAGGCTCTATTATTCTCTCTGTAACAAAACACACACCTTTTGAGTTTATACTGTGTGTTTATAGAAATAAAATGGTTCATCTGTGAATGAGAAACTGTGATTTGCTGCTGTGAAATAAAAGGTGTTTCACTGCCGCCTCATCAGGTCTGTCAGAGGTTCGCTGAAATCTAAATGAAGTCTTAATTTATAACAGTGAAGTCACTGCATCTTCAGTCTCTGTTGATTCTGTTGACTGTGAGTCTCTGTAGTGGATCCTTATTCACCATCAGATGATCAGCAAAACATCAGACTCTCCTCTGACGGATCAATCCTAAAATAAAACACACACACAGTCACATATGCAGTATGAGACATTACATCTGTCACATCTTTTCATAAGAAAACTGAGCATTAACTAGATAAGCTTTATTAATTAATTCTCAAACATGACAATATAGCTTCTATCTGATGCTCAAAATCACTTTAGAAAATCAAAAGGTCATGAAAGGTCACTCACACAACGAACAGCTGATACAGAACCAGCAGAAATGATCATTACACTCCACTACACATTTACTTTTATTTCTAGTGAGTAAAACAGCCATTTGAACTTTAAATGAAAATATGATGATGGAAACTGTTACAAACTATTGTTACCCTAAATCCTCCAGTTTATAATGTGGATCATCCCTCAGATCAGAGAGCAGCTTCACTCCTGAGTCTCCTAGATTATTCCCAGACAGATGCAGTTCTCTCAGGTGTGAGGGGTTTGATCTCAGAGCTGAAGCCAGAGCAGCACAACCTTCATCTGTGACACCACAATCCCTCAACCTGTAGAGAACAATGACACACATTAAGTCTATCTCCAAAGCTAAACATGACCACGTAAACAAAATAAATAAATAACAATGCTGTCAATATGAAATATATATAAATACTCATTAGTTCACGGGTTTCAGTCACGTGACTTTTTTGTCGCGGCCGCCATCTTTAGGACCTTTGCGTAGCCTCTGCTTGATGAGCGGAAAGATGTCACACACCAAAATAGCGCACCTCACCACCGACGAAAAGCAACGATATGTAAATAAAATAGATACTTTAG
>CM042247.1:4253650-4256150 GCA_023566225.1 Romanogobio albipinnatus | reverse complement strand
AATAATATCACTCAAAACACACTTCAACCTATTAACCAAAAGCTTTGCCAAAATTTTATAGTCCGTAGTAAGTATGGAAACGGGTCTCCAGTTCTTTATGAGACTTATGTCTCCTTTTTTGGGAATAAGAACAAGAACAGCCCTCTGACAGCTCCTGGGAAGATTTTGTTCACCATAGCATTTCTGAACAACCTCATAAAAGTCTTTACCTATAATTCCCCACATGACTTTATAGAATTCCACCGGCAGACCGTCAATACCTGGTGCACGACCAGGGTTCATCTGTTGTACCGCTTCAGTCAATTCTTGAAAAGAAAAAACACTGTCCAAGTTTGCACGTTGTTTTCCATCTATAGTAGGAAGTTGATCTAACAAGTCCAAAGTGCTCTGTGCATCAACCTCTTCAGCTCTAAAAAGTTCTGAATAAAAGTCCACAGCAATTTTCCTCATCTTTTTTGGGTCAGTTGTTTTAGACCCATCTGGGAATGTCAGACAATGCATTACACTCTGTTTTTTTGAGACTTTTTCAAGATTAAAAAAATATGCAGTTGGTGCGTCCATATCCTGTACCGACAAAAAACGTGACCTTACAAGTGCTCCCTTAGCTTGCACTTGCAGTAGAGAGTCAAGAGTATTCTTTTTCTCACACAAGTTCCCCACCATCTCAGTGTCTGGTTGCAGTACCACCTTAGATGTAATCTGTGCTATTTCTTTTTCTAATTCACAGATTTTTTCCTTAATCTTTGTTGTAGAGAAAGAAGAAAACTGTTGACAAAATATTCTAATTTGTGTTTTTCCCAACTCCCACCACTGAATTAAGTTTTCATATTCACCTTTCTGAGAAACCCAAAACTCCCAAAAACATTTAAATCTTTCAATAAAGTCTTTCTCCTGTAACAACCGTACATTCAATTTCCAGTATGGACTTTTACACTGTGTCTGTGACAGAGTCAAATTACAAGAAACAAAATGATGGTCTGAAAAACCAACTGGTACAATATTCGCTGCCACAATCCTATTATTGGTCTTTTTACAAACATAGAATCTATCCAATCTAGCAGCACTTATTCTCTCTTGTGAGATTTTTATCCAGGTATATTGTTTAACTTTTAGATTCCTCTCACGCCATACATCCAACAACTCATTTTGAATAAGTAAATTTTTTAAAACTACAGATGATTCAAAATCTGGTTCAGTATTATTCCTATCTAGAGTAAAATCAACTGTACAATTCCAGTCACCTCCTATTATTAGAAAATCATCTGAATTTACGTTTTTCAAATAATCACTCAGTTTTTTAAATAGAATTATTCTATCTGCACTTCTGTTTGGAGCATAAACACTAACAAATATAAAGGTATATTCATCAATCTTTGCCCTTACAACAAGAAGGCGACCTTTTTCCAATTCTTCTTTTAACAATATATCTACATTAAGGTAAGATGAAAACAATATAGCCACCCCAGCACTTAAATTTGTTCCATGACTTAAAGCGTAACTGCCCTCCCAACACAATCCCCAATCTGTCTCATTACTCTCATCGCTGTGAGTTTCTTGTAAAAACGTTACATGTGAATCTTTAAGCTTAAGAAACTCTGTTAATAAGCCTCTTTTTTCTCTATTCCTCACACCATTTACATTTAAAGAACTAACTCTTAAAATTTTCATGCCAAATGTGGGGAAAAGAAACAAGAATGAAAAAAGACAGAGAAGGAAAAAGGTAAGAGCAGCACCCATAGCCATGTGAACCTATTTATTCTTTTTCTTTCCTTTTAAACTTTTACGAACTACTGTAGCCAGTTTTTTCAAACGAAATCTTTTTTGTTTCGATATCACATCACAATCTACACTTTTCTGAACACTCATAACTGACTTCAAGAATTTGACAGCATCAGGAAAAAACTTTAGAACATCCACTTTCTGCCCTTTTGTTTGATCCAGAAAGACATTAATTTCTTCTGCTGTATACAAATCTCCAGATGATTGACTCAACTCAAAATCAGAAACTTCTGAACAGCTGTCACTATCACATCTCGATTCATCCACACACACGTCATCAACACTCTCAACAAACTGTAAACCACTTCCACTAGGCTTTTCCATGTCTTTATCATTACTGCACACAAGGCCCTGTTCAGCTCCATCTGAAACACCAAGCACTTTCGGATGAGAAACAACACTCACCTCTGATCTTGACATTGACTCCTCGTCTGACTCCACCTGTCCTTCTGAAAACTGTATGTTCCCAAGGGAATGAGTACATCCACTATCATTTGGACTTTCATCCTGATTCTCCTCGAATTTTTTTTCGTTTCGCAATTTTTGTTTTTTATTTTTCGGTTGTGCAAACGTTTCCTTTATCAGCGTAGGTCTTTTTTCGATTTTTTCACTGATTATTCCGCGATCCGACTGATTTGTCGTTTCATTGTTTTCAGACTCGGCACTTTTCTCCTCATTTTGTTTTCTATGAGGACAGAATAATTTCTTGTGACCCAAGTCT
>CM042247.1:4201150-4248650 GCA_023566225.1 Romanogobio albipinnatus | reverse complement strand
TATGACGTTTGCGTGGTTTTTACATTCAGAAACATCATAATGAATAAGTAATAGGCTATTTTCTAATAGGCTCTCTGAAGAAACGCTCGGTTTTGATGGGCGTGCCGCACTGAAGACATGGAAGTAAACGCCCACGGCTAGGATTGGATAAGATTTGCATATTTAATGAGCTTCAGCTCCTCTCAGTACATGTGGGGATTGTTTTGAAAGCGTCTGGAGAAATGCTCACAGGACTCGCAAAATATTTCAAACCATCTGTAACAATGCAAATCCAGTCTCGACCTGTATCTTGTTTACAATCGATTCTGTGGTGAAATGAAGCGAACAAACGCGCAATGTCTTACGCACGTGAGCTGGAACCGGCATGTTTATTGCTCGGTAGCGCGACCCGTTTAGCTCCACGAGTCGGTGGGCGGGGCTTGAGGCGGTGCTTCTGCATCCAATCACGTCAGTGATCGACATATTCAGAGATCTCTCGTTTTCTGAGCCTGGTGACAATAAAAGCTTTTCTTTGACTAACAAGGACGTTTTCAGCTCTGAAACTTACAGGATATTCTTATATCACGATTAACTTTTATATATCACTTTTAAAGGCTCAAAGGAAAGTTGATTTCTCAATTCATCACCCCTTTAATGCTTTTTATGCATTAGTGAAGCCTTCATATGATCTTAGCAGCATGAGGAGTAAATTATATTAACTGGAATAAACTGAACAGAAAGGGAGCAGAGAATGTGACCAATCGTGAGGCCGTCCATAACTTGGGTCTAGCACGAGTGTAAGCGAACTTAAACATTTATTCTATTACATAAATATTTTGAAACACATTAATAAATTAAAACTATTAATAAAATAATTATGAAATGTATAAAATAAGTATATGCCAACACTTTTATATGACCTAATAAATAAATATAGACTGTAAGCATTGAAATAAATGATTGTGATTTTTTTAATTATTATTTTGTTAATCTGTTATTTTAAATCTTCCAGAAAATAAGATTAAATATTTTTTTAAAGTGCAAAAACATAATTCATGCATTAGAGGGTTAAGAATAAATTCAATGATAAAATTCACAGTGTGACGTGTAGGTGACGCTCATTTGCAATCACACCACCGGCCTCGCACCGTTCTCTCACGGCTCTCGCCCGCCCTGCTCGTCACACACAGAGACTCAGTTTCATGTCAGAGTCACGTATGATCTTACCCCAGTGTCTCCAGTTTACAGTGAGGATTCTCCAGTCCAGCAGAGAGCAGCTTCACTCCTGAGTCTCCTAGATTATTCATAGACAGATGCAGTTTTCTCAGGTGTGAGGGGTTTGATCTCAGAGCTGAAGCCAGAGCAGCACAACCTTCATCTGTGACACCACAAACACTCAACCTGTAGAGAACAATGACACACTCTTCATTCTCTCAGATCAGATCAACAGAGACTTCATTATTATAAAGCACAGATCACCATGCTTGATGTTAGTGAGATTTACAGTGTTATTTGTGTGTGTGTGTGTGTGTGTGTGTGTGTGTGTGTATGTGTGCGAGAGAGAGAGAGAGAGAGAGAGAGAGAGAGAGAGAGAGAGAGGGAAAGCTTATATAAAAACTGATATAACAAATGATTTATCACATTAAATAATATGTAAAGATGATCACAGAAATGGATGTGATGGTCCTTAAGGATGAATTCATCTTGTTCTTCATGTGTTGAAGTCCTGACTGTGCTGAGATTGAGTGTGTTTAAAGTAAAGAGTGTTAAATGTTGATCGTATCACTTTACTGAGGAGCAGCTCATGTGTTCAATCATTTACAGATCAATCACTCGATCACCTCAACTCAAGAAAGAGAGACTGAACACTTGAACACAGAAAAATATTATTTCTTACACTTCATTTAAACAGATGTGATATTACAATTAATGAATGGTAATCATCTCTGGACATTTATATTCAATATGCAGACAATCTCAGGACGCTTTCATGCTAAACGGAAATCCTCGAGTGAATTAGTGACATTCACAGATGAGGATATAACCTGTAAATGAACGTTTGGAGCTGAGGACACACACACATCTGTCAAAGCGCATGACAGGGTGTGTTAAACGCTAATGCATTAGCTTGAAGCGTAACATCAAGATTTCTCATGTTTTGGGCGCTTGGATCATGTCCCTTTCCCGCAGCAGCTCACTCTGTTTCCACTGCACTATTTTAGATGCATTTTGTCCAGAGAAATGTGTTATTGAGTGCTGTACTGCGACTGCTGGAAGTTTCCCTTCACAGAGGGCAGACCCGACTAATCGATCATGAGAATCCCTGTCAATGATTTTCATTATGGATTTTATCGATTAGTTGTTGCTACTTATAACGTTCATCTGGGAATCCGTTTGTCTGTCCCTGGCCTTTACAGAAATATTACTCTTACAATTATTATTGATGATCAGAGCATGTGAGCAGAGAGCGTCATTTAACCCCAGCACACACACACACACACACACACACACACACACACACACACACACACACACACACACACACACACACACACACACACACACACACACACACACACACACACACACACACACACACACACACACACACACACCATATTACAGCACAGTAGAGCCACACACACACACACACACACATTACAGCACAGTAGAGCCACACACACACACACACACACACATTACAGCATAGTAGAGCTACACACACACACACAATCACATAAAAAGAGCGGAGAACGCAGAACACACACACACACACACACACACACACATTACAGCACAGTAGAGCCACACACACACACATTACAGCATAGTAGAGCTACACACACACACACAATCACATAAAAAGAGCGGAGAACGCAGAACACACACACACACACACACACACACACACATTACAGCACAGTAGAGCCACACACACACACATTACAGCATAGTAGAGCTACACACAAACACAAACAATCACATAAACAGAGCGGAGAACGCAGGACACACACCCACACACAGACAGAGAGGAGAACGTAGCACACACACACACACACACACACACACACAAACAAACAGAGCAGAGAACGCAGCATACACACACACACACATACACACACACACACACACAGAGCGGAGAACGCAGCACACACACACACACACACACACAAACAAACAGAGCAGAGAACGCAGCACACACACACACACACACAGAGCGGAGAACGCAGCATACACACACAAACACAGAGCGGAGAACGCAGCACACACACACAGAGCGGAGAACACAGCACGCACACACACACACACACACACACACACACACACACACACACACACACACACACACACACACACACACACACAGAGCGGAGAACGCAGCTCACACAGAGCAGAGAACGCAGCACACACACACACACACACACACAGCAGAGAACGCAGCACACACACACACACACAGAGGAGAACGCAGCACACACACCGAGCAGAGAACACAGCACACACACACACACACCAAGCAGAGAACGCAGCACACACACACACACACACCGAGCAGAGAACACAGCACACACACCGAGCAGAGAACACAGCACACACACACACCAAGCAGAGAACGCAGCACACACACACACACACACACACACAGAGCAGAGAACACAGCACACACACACACACAGCAGAGAACACAGCACACACACACACACACCAAGCAGAGAACGCAGCACACACACACACACACACCGAGCAGAGAACGCAGCACACACACACACACACCAAGCAGAGAACGCAGCACACACACACACACACACACACACACACACACACCGAGCAGAGAACACAGCACACACACACAGCAGAGAACGCAGCACACACAAACACACATAGCAGAGAACGCAGCACACACACACACACACACACACACACACAGAGTGGAGAACACAGCACACACACACACAGAGTGGAGAACACAGCACACACACACACACACACACACAGAGTGGAGAACGCAGCACACACACACACACACACACACACACACACACACACACACACACAGCACACACACACACACACACACACACACACTAATGTATTAACATTTATATTAAATAAAACAGTCAAATATAAATCTGTACACACATAACTCATATCTGTTATTAAAGCATTAATTTCTGGTGTTTCAGTGAGAATTGTTATAATGTTTTAGCAGTGATGATTGTTCTCAGTGTGACTTACTCAGCTGATCTAGTTGCTGTAACCACAGGCAGCAGCTTCTGAAGAACTTCCTCTGCTGTGTTTACTGAGCCACTGTTTGAACATAAAACATAAGTTCATTATTAATGATAATAATAATATCAGAAGTAAATAATACATTAAATACTCAAATATAGTTTGAATTAAACTGGGGCCTGTACCATGAAGCCGGTTTAGCTGGCTAACCAGATATGTTTAAGCTTAGTTTGTGCCAATCCAGGGTTTTTGGTACCATTAAAGAGGTTTGGCTTTTAGCAGTGTTTATCTCCATAGTAACTTACGCTCCACAGCTAACCTGCTTCAGGGCAGGTTATGTTCTGGATAAGAGATCTCAAACTGAAATTGGACCAATCAGCTGTGAGCAAAGTGACACACCTCTGACGCAATAAAGTCACTCCCCCTTTTTCTACTCCAAATTAAAGGTCACTACATAGCAAATGTTTTTTAAAGACTAAAGCGTCTGGCTTTTAACAATGCTTATTTATAATAATAAAAATGTTGGTTTATTTATCATTACTATACCCTTATTATACCCTTATTATACCCTTAATCAATTACACATTTAGTTAATCAATCATTAATAGGCACTTGGTTAAAATTAATATAAATAGCCTATATAAAGGTCATACAAATAAGCTTTAAAATCAATAAATAAAGCTATACAAATGCGTACATGTGAGCTTAAATGTTCAATTCTCTCTATATAGCAACTAAACTAATTTAATAACTTTTACTTGCATTGACGTAGTAAGATTTTTCTTTAAGTGGTCCTCTTTCATAGACAGCTCTTTTCTTCTTCCTGTGTAAATTAGTTTAAATTCTTAATATTTTTCAATCATGTAATATTCTGCAGAAGAGAGAAATGAATCTCACTGCTTCTCTCGCAGGAAGTGAATCTCAGTTTCCTTGATCCACAGCATGTGATTGGCTGTTCACTGCTGATGTCACAGCTAAACTCCTAAACTCAGGATCAAAGCCTGAGTTGACAGAGAAAGCTGATGATCAGCATCATGGGACCAACAAAGCCTTGAATAGATTGGTTTGGTTTTGTCAACTCGAAACTAATTCTGTAACCCTGAGTTTGTTAAACTACCATCATGGTACAGGCCTCTGGTTTATAACGGACACAGATCTGTTGTTTCTTTCTCTGGTCAGTGTTTGTGTGTCCGGTCTATTAGTCTGCATTTACACACAACACTCAGTGCACAGATCTATGATGACATCAGATTTACTGTCCCGTCCGTTGCTATGGTGATCACGGTGTCAATCATCACAATCTCAGGAGTGACTCAGATCAATAGTTTAGCGGATTCACTCCCATAATCAGACATCCCAGCTCTCCGGGAAGTTCCAGGAGTCTCCCTCATATTGATATTGGGAGCGTCTCAAACGGACGGCTGCATCCTAGTGAGGTCGTGTCTTTCCTAGTCCAGTCCTTCTGAGGCTTGTAGACTCCAGTCCTCCTCAGCATTAAACACTAGGAGACGCTCTAGTAAGTGCTCATGGCTACGCCACACGTGTTCCCGCCCCCACGGTCACGCCACCAAAATACTGTTCAAACTTCACTTTGGAGAAACACTTTGTATTAAAGATCTTTATATTAACTGGCTCTTCTATGAATGAATGCAGTGAATGCCAGCCGTCTGTGTCTCCAGTGGCTCACATTATTGGCAGTTTAGTGTTGAGGGATTCATTTACACCAAAACTAAAGATAACGTGTGCCTTCATCTCTGAAAACATTATTAGTGTCTCACATTTCATAATGAGCTCAGATAAGCTCAGCTCGTTCTCCAGCAGGTCGTTTTCATGAATGTGAATGTGTGCAAAGGATTGTGGGTGATTGAGCTGAATTAAAGATGCGAAACGAAGGCTGGCGTCAAAGGATCCTTCAAACTGAGACGGCCTTCAGAGGCGCTTGATGACGTGGCCGTCGAGATATGCAGCCTTACTAGGACACAGCCTCCGTTTGAGAAACACCCGCAAATTATGTTCAATATCCCAGAAATCAATCTGTGCCCCGTGATTTAAACACCTCTGACCTCTGTGTGTCTCTGTTCATAATGTTTTAGACTGTAATGATTGAACTCAGTGTTACTTACACATAATTTCCAACTCCAATTAATCTGCTCAGGTCAAACTGCTGCATCGCCCGCTCTGAGGACAACAACACAAAAACTAAAGCTGCCCACTGAGATGAGGAGAGTTTCACATCACGTAATCCTCCAGAGCTCATATGAGGTTGAGCTCCGTTCACTAGTGAAAGATCCCCCAGTTCATTCAGACAGTGAAACAGATTGATGTATTTATCTGGAGAGGGATTCTCACTGATCTTTTCTTTAATATAGTCGACTGTTTCCTCATTGTTGTGAGAGCTGTTTCCTGTCTGTGTCTTTAGTTCTTGTAAGAGACTCTGATTAGACTTCACTGACAGACCCAGAAGGAAACGAAGGAAAAGGTCCAGATGCCCATTTTTACTGTCTAAAGCCTCATCCACAGCTCTCTGATGGAGATCAGACAGTGAAGCTGTGTCTCCATTAGTTGGTTTGGTAATCTGGTCAAACACATTGATGTTCTTGTTTATAAAGGAGAGATGCACATATAGAGCCGCTAGATGTTCCTGAATGCTCAGATGAACAAAGCAGAAGACTTTCCCCTGATACCAGCCCAACTCCTCTCTGAAGATCTGAGTGCACAATCCTGAGTACACTGATGCTTCTGTCACATCAATGCCACACTCTCTCAGGTCTTCCTCATAGAAGATCAGGTTTCCTTTCACAAGCTGCTGATACGCCAGTTTCCCCAGTTTGACAATCATGTCTTCATCTTTCACTTTCTTCTCATAGTCCTTCTCATGTTTGATGTTGGTCTGGAGGATCAGGAAGTGTGTGTACATTTGAGTGAGAGTCTTGGGAATCTCTCCAGTCTCTGCTCCACTCAACATCTTCTCCAGAACAGTGGCTGAGATCCAGCAGAAAACTGGGATGTGACACATAATAAAGAGGCTCCTTGATGACTTCAGGTGTGAGATGATCCTGTGGGCCAGACTCTGATCACTGATTCTCTTCCTGAAGTATTCCTCCTTCTGTGGGTCACTGAAGCCTCGTACCTCTGTCACTCGATGGACACACTCAGAGGGGACGAGATCAGCTGCTGCGGGTCTGGAGGTGATCCAGATGAGAGCAGAGGGAAGCAGATTCCCCGCAATGAGGTTCGTCAGCAGCTCGTCCACTGAGGCTGATTCAGTCACATCACACAACCTCACACCGCTCTGAAAATCCAGAGACAGACGACACTCATCCAGACCATCAAAGATGAAGGACACTTTATACTGATCACTGGATATTTCCATTTCTTTGGTTTCAGGGAAAAAGACATGAAGAAGATCTGAAAGACTGAGTGTTTTGTCCTTCATCAAGTTGAGCTCTCTGAAAGGAAGTGGAAATATGAGCTGGACGTCCTGATTCTGTTTCCCTTCAGCCCAGTCCAGGATGAACTTCTGCACAGAGACTGTTTTTCCAATGCCAGCGACTCCCTTTGTCAGCACAGTTCTGATGGGTTTGTCTTGTCCAGGTAAAGGTCTAAAGATGTCACTGCATTTGATCGGTGTGTCCTCTGTTTCTGCTCTCCTGGACTGTGTCTCAATCTGTCTCACCTCATGCTCATTACTGATCTCTCCACTTTCACTCTCTGTGATGTAGAGCTCTGTGTAGATCTCATTCAGGAGTGTTGGGTTTCCCTGCTTTGATATTCCCTCACACACACACTCAAACTTCTTCCTCAGATTTGATCTCAATGTGTCGAGGACTTCAGCAGGTTTAGAGTCACGGCTGTAAGATTAAAATAACACATTATTACACAAGTTAGAGAAGTAAATAGCCATAGATCACAAAATGGATGATTTGTTTGCTGTATTATGGGACACAGAACATCATACGGTTTCTGAAATGTTTCAATCATTAATAGGGGTGTAACAATATATAGTTTTTCATATGTGACGATATGTATCGTTGATGGAAACGATATGATTTGCGATATAGAGTGGTTTTATCCAAGGCTCAACTTGCTGTAGTAGGCCTATTTATATGGTATAATTCACCCAAACACAAACTTACAAATGTACCACAAATGTAAACTCAGTCATCATGTACTCACTATCATGATGTTTTTCGTTTAGGTTAGTTTCGTTAGCTTCCAAACACAAATGAAGATATTCTTTATGAAACCGGACGGATTTCTGTCCCTCCATTTAAAGTCCATTCCTTTCAAACTTAAAAGTTACAAAAAATGTCATAAAGGCATCATAAAAATAACTAATCCAGTGGTCTAATCCAAATCCAAGTCTTCTGAAGAGACACATTGGCTTTATATGATGAATATATTTAACACGACGCGCATACTGTAGTAAACACGGATGTTCAAATGATTGTGTGACGCACGAAAACAACATGAGAGTGAATAAATGCAGAATTAAGATTCTTGGATGAGCTAAACATTTACAGTTTGAGAATAGTCATTTTGACACGCTTTCTTGTGATAAGAACTGAAATTGATTGCATTGATCATCTGAAGTGCACGCGCTGCCGGAACGGCACTCTTCAAAGTCAAAGCGCAAACATCGTTTAAATCACCAGATCACATTTAGTTTTAGTAGTATGATTATTCAAAGCATTTTAGATGTTTCATTCTTAAATGTGTTGTGCATTAATAGCGGGAGAGGCGGGACATAGCAAGCACCGGGACAGTTACGAGCATGGGGAGAGAATTCTGCCTGCATTGAATGTGCGAGAAATGCGTGAGGGGAAAAATTTCAGTTTACGGAGTTTCAGTGACATTATTACATTAAACAACTATATATAATGTTGAATATAATGTATATTAATTAGTGCTGGTAATTGATAATTTTTTTTAAAACTAATTAATCGCATTTTTCTGTAATTAATCGCGATTAATCGCAAGTTTTTATTATTTTAAGTTTTTAATATTTTGATATTGTAATAATTTCAGTTACTCTCCAAATTAATGAAGAAACAATTTAAAGACAGCATATTTTAAATATGTGTTTTAATGGCATGTTTTTATGAATGAAGGCCAGTATCACTGATATTAATGTCTCTATGAAACATTAATGACGTTACATTACAATATAACTGAAAGCTCCCAATTTCAACATTTATTAGACTTTAAAAAAAACAACTTTTAATTTAAGTGAACTTAAAACAATCTTTACATAAACCCATTATAATAAATGTTATTTTTACCTGTGGCCTTCCCTGTCAGACATATACAGAAATGTAATAGTTATCAAACACCTTTATTAACTGCATAAATAATAACTGAAATATAGATTAATCATCATTAAAGCTACAATTTTCTCTGTTCCCATTGTTCTTTGATTAACATTAATGACAGGCATCATCAGTGCTCCTGTCACTTTAAAAACGGCCGCTGACGAACATGACGCGGATCTGACGCGCTGTCCCGCGCATCTCATTTCCTCACAACTCTTTAAGTTCATTTAAGACGTTATTTAACTAATTTAAGACCCTAATATGAGAATACTCAAAATTCTCTGTTGTTGTTATTGTTTGTTCAAGAGCAAAAGAGAACTCGATGTGAGCAGGAGACCAAACGCGAATAGAGCGTCAAAATCGCGTCTACCGCGTCCAGTTTGACGCGTGAACATTTTGAATCCATTCGCGCGTCTACAGCGAATTGGCGTTCAAGGCGCTCCAGGAGAAATATGTCATAAAACACCTCACTGCCTCTTTTCATTTTCATTAAAAATATATATTAAGCATTAATAGTCACACAAATGTGGTCCAGGCAACTCCTACATTATCTTCACTGCATGTATATTTAAATATCCTTAAAAAATAAAGTTATGAAACTTCTCTTTGCCTTCAGTCAAAACGATTTGGCAGACAACAAATTATAAAGATCGCCGTTAGATCCACACAAGATGAACCACTACAGGACAGAATGGGCAGTAACATCTCCTCACCACTGACTCTCAACACTGGAGCCCCTCAGGGCTGTGTTCTCAGCCCACTCCTGTACTCCTTGTACACACATGACTGTGTGGCAACCCACAGCTCCAACACCATCATCAAGTTTGCTGACGATACGACGGTGGTAGGTCTTATCACCGACAATGATGAAACGGCCTACAGAGAGGAGGTGCACACTCTGACACGGTGGTGTCAGGAGCACAACCTCTCCCTCAACGTCAGCAAGACCAAGGAGCTGGTGGTCGACTTCAGGAGGAATGAGAGAGAACACCGCCCCATCACCATCAATGGAGCACCGGTGGAGAGAGTCAGCAGCTTCAAGTTCCTCGGTGTCCACATCACAGAGGAACTCTCATGGTCCGTCCACTCTGAGGCCGTTGTGAAGAAGGCTCATCAGCGCCTTTTCTTCCTGCGACGGCTGAGGAGGTTTGGAATGAACCGCCACATCCTCACACGCTTCTACAGCAGCACCATCGAGAGCCTGCTGACCGGCTGCATCACCACCTGGTACGGCAACAGTACCGCCCGCAGCCGCAAGGCCCTGCAAAGGGTAGTGCGCACGGCCAGCTGCATCATCGGAGGTGAGCTTCCCTCCCTCCAGGACATTTACGCCAGGCGGTGTGTGAAGAGAGCTCAGAGGATCATCAGAGACTCTAGCCACCCAAACCATGGGCTGCTCTCACTGCTGCCATCAGGCAGACGGTACCGCAGCATCAGAACACGCACCAGCCGACTCCAGAACAGCTTCTTCCCACAAGCAATTAGACTACTTAACTCCTGATCCATCAGTATCATAACACACACTGGACAGAATATCACTCAGCACAAACCACTGGAGATACACACACACTATATACACATTTATTTATCATACAGCATCTATTGCACTTTGGATTTCAATTTTTCAATCTGTGAATAATATTTTATACTATACATTGTATATTATTATTATTATTATTATTATTATTATAGCGTAATGTATATTGTTTAGTGTATGTTTAGTGTATATTGTTTAAAGTATATGTATATTGTAAGTATGTGTTTAAAGCTGTGAGAACTACACTCACATTGTGTAAATTATTTATTGTTTATTGTAGTGTATACTGTGCTGTGAGTAATTGTGGGCGCATCAGATGTGTAATCTGTTGTTGCTTAAATGTTGTACATGTCATGTCGTGACTACTATGTTGCTCGGAACTGCACCTAAGAATTTCACCTGCTGTTGCACTTGTGTATATGGCTGTGTGACAAATAAAGTGATTTGATTTGATTTGATTTTGATTTGACATCAGAGCCAGCGGCAAACGTCAGAAGGACTGGCCGAGGAAAGACTGCTCTCACTGGGGTTTATGAGCACTGAGCGCCCAGTGATCGCCTGGATCTCACAACTCCAAAAACACAAGACATTTTTTTTTTAAATGCGCTTTATAAATAAACCACAGATTTGAGCTTTAAACAACTACAATCTCACCTGAAAAAGTCTTAAAACTACATTTTCTGACACAATAGTAGTATTTTTAAATTATGCAGGGTTTCTCTTCACGTCACTTTACCACGTGACAGCAGCGAGCAGGCTACTGATTGGTTAACGTGGCGCGAATTGACGCCAAAGTTCACATTTTTCAACTCGGGCGTCAGACGCGAATTCGCTTAAAACGCGTGAATGCACAAAAGCACCACTCGCGTGTACCCGTGTATCGTGCAAGACGTCCAATTCGCATCATTCACGCGAATGAGGAGGATTCGCATCCTTCGCGCCACGCGAAACTCACCTTCCGCGCCGCGGGACCTCCAGATGCCCGTCAACGCGCCTTTCCAATGACTTAACATTGAAATCACTCGCGCCAGATGCTCTATTCGCGTTTGGTGTGAACGCAGCATCAGAGTGTCCCTCGATTACTGACACACACACACACACAGACAGGATATTGACATACAGTGCATTCTCTTGTGTCTTGTCGCACTTGGAAGCATTTACAGGAGCGTGATCATGTAACGCTAGGCAAAAATGGATAAAAAATGGATGCTGTGTTATTTGCGTTAAATATTCTTTATGTGTTAAGCTAAAAAAATTAATCGCCCGTGTTAACGCGTTAATTTGCCCAGCCCTAATATTAATGCAATGGGGGAATATTTGTGGGTCCTGATAATAATACACTATTAATAATAATATTTTAATAATAATAAAAAAGTAAAAAAATTATAAAAAACATCTTTATTTTGGCTTAAAATATCGGGATACATATCGTATCGTGAGTTCAGTATCGCAATTTATATTGAATCTTGACACGAGTGTATTGTATCATTAATCATGTGTTTGAGTGATGTGTGATGTCATTGCAGCTCCTAAAATTAAACAACAACAAAAGTCCCACATTTTACCTGAAACCAGGACACATGCTTTCATTAAAGTCTTGTGGTTGAATCTCAGGCGTGAACACAGTTTTGTTTTTAACTGGTCTGGATTGAAGATTTGACCTTAAATCAGAATGAAGAGGGTAAAGAATCAGACACACTGATATTGATGTAATTGTGTCATTAACTGAGTAACAGACCAACAGCTTTTACAGTGTGTGAATGTGTTAACAATACAATACATAGAGCTTTACACAAGAGCACAATGATCATCATTAATAGACTGAAACTTACAGGATCTGAACTCATTACACTGATGTATATTAATAACAACTTCATAAAAATCAAATACTATAAGCATAACTGTTATAGAGATGATATACCTGAGATCAGGCCGTGTGTCTCCACTCTTAAACACTGGTGGCCGATCCATAGACCAGTCACTCTTCATAGACACACAGCTGGACTCTGGGTTTGAGCTCTTCTGCTGGACTGAACTGGAACAGAGAACAGATTCAGTTTAATCCTTTAGATTACTGGGATCATTCTTTATGAGAGGAACCATATTAATTTAAACATATTCATCTTTCATCAAAAACACTTTGAGGAAACTTTATGATCTTTTTATTTAATATTTCATTTTAGTTTTAAAACAGAAACACAGGAATTTTTTTTATTTTTTTCTGTAAACTGTTTCTTTGATCTCTCTGTAACCTTTGGTTAAATATCAAAATACCCGACTACGCCACCTAGGTTCCTTCTCTACCCAGGAAAGTATAAAGTAATACAAATAACCCAAAAAGAAAGTTAAACCAAAAAGAATTACAACAAGAGAAAGGACCCTGCTGGTTCGGATTGCACTGAAGACGGAGACATGACTTTCCAAAAATATACCAAATTTATTTATCACAGGGAAAAAAGTCATTCACTTAAAACATCAAAATAGGTCTCAAATACAGCTTACCAATTAATACCGACAGAAACAAGAGACCACAATTTGACCACTTTAACAGTAGGGAAAAACACAGCAAATCCGTGAGTAAACAAAACGTAAAGCAAGTGTCACACCAAATAAAAAGAATATCAAAAGAAAGCAAATACACTCCCCCTTCTGTTAAGCCCCAATATCACAGTTCCAGCCACCGGCAGATATAACTGGCAAGTAGATTTAATACAAGACTAACAGAAAAGAAAATTACACCACTCAGTCACAATAACATCATATTTCACTTCTCAATTAAAACTAATATTAATATTGTTTGCACTGCTTTAGATGGACCAGGCTACCAGCATATGAATTTACTATAACTTAATAGCCCATCGAACATACATTAGGCTACGTCAGTATTTCAACACATTTCTTACGAGCAGCTCGTTAAAGAGCTCGATCGTTAGCGGTTCAACACCTCAATATCCGCTGCCGTCAGTTGTAGGCTACTAGGACCATGAAACAATGACAAAATAAATATAATAAAAATAAAAACAAAACACAAAAACAAAAAAACAGCAGCTAGCACTCTTGGGCCGCACCTCGTAGGGGAATTTAAGCTATAGTAACCTTTAGGTTCCCTGCGCTCGCCACTTCACGCACACACACATTCCAGAGAGGCAAAGCAACTAGAAATGGGTAGCCGGTTACTTCACACCGCACAGAGAAGAATAACAATCAACCAAACTTATACAGGGTTTTTAATCACACCCCTAGACACAAACACACCCTCATGATTGCACCGCACAGGTGTACTCAATATCAACTGCGGCTCAACGCCGGTGGGCGTGTCTAGTCATTTGCAATATGCAACCATTACCAGTTCCCCAATTCCAATGAGCAAAACTGAACGTTAGATTATCAACCTGTCACAATCTACCCCCTGGTTTTAAATCCGGCGACCCGACGATATCAACGCCAAGGCCTAAAGAGTGTAGCATCATTGCGAATGACAGTTACTTGCGAATTCACAATACCTCCTCTGCCCCCCATTGTCGCTGGCAAGTGATGGGCATTGGAATGGTAGCCTGCGGTTTTTCGGGTGGTCCGTCGTAGTGGTGCTGCTTCAGTAATGGTGGCACCCTCTGATGCCACTGAGGAATCACTAGGGAAATGATCATGGACCAGCGGAGGCTCAGGAACTCTACTAGATGGAATGGAGGCACACTCAGGGGTTTGGGGCAGAAGTGGCACACAACGTGTAGGTGAAGGGACAGCAATTGGTACGGTCATTGGGGGAGGAACTTCTTGCTCTGGCAGCACCACTAGCCACGCATCCAGTATATCCTCCTCTCCAGAGTCCACCGATGCTTGATCAGAGTCTGAAGAGAGAGGGTTAACAGGTTCTGCCAGATTCCGGCCAGCCGGTTGGACTCTTAACAAAGTATGATGCACATGTCTAACCTTCTCCAAATCTTCAATGGGAGCAATGGTATACACTGACCCACCAGGTGTCGGGGCTCGCAGCACTTTATAAAGAACAGAACTCCAGCGATCTTGGATCTTTGCTCGGCCTCGCACACAAAGGTCCCGCAGGTACACCAGTTGACCTTGGCTCAAAGGCTCATCCTGTACTCTCCGATCATGTCGCTCTTTCCTACGGTCCCCTGCAGCCTTCATACGACTTCTAGCTCCATCAAAGGCCACTTGAAGTCTTGCTTGATGGTCATAAATCCAGTCATGGACACGGCCCCGAGTAGGAGTATCAATTCTGCCCAAAAGAAAATCAACCGGCAATTGTGGGTCTTGCCCAAGCATTAAGAAATATGGGGATTCACCTGTAGACTGGTGTGGAGTAGTGTTATAAGAAAATACCACTTGAGGGAGATATGCTGCCCAGTTCTTCTTCTTGCACGAGGGCAGAGTACGCAGCAGATTGTGCAGTGTGCGATTAAAACGCTCGCATTGGCCATTTCCAGTAGGATGGGCGGGGGTGGTCCGACTCCGTTCAATGCCATACAATGTACACAGCTGTTGAATAAGGGTGCTTTCGAAATTCCTCCCCTGGTCCGAGTGGATGCGACTGGGCACACCAAACTTGTAGAACCACTCATTAACTAACACCTTTGCCACCGTAGAAGCTCTCTGGTCACGAGTAGGCACGGCCTGGGTGTATTTGGAAAACACATCTGTTAACACAAGAACATTCTCCATTCCATTCTGTGATGGCTCAATCAAAGTGAAGTCGATAGCCAGAATTTGATTAGGCCTTGAAGCCAACAAATGACCCATATATGTCTGCACTCGAGGGAAGACATCCTTTGCAACAGTACAACGTTCACATTGTTGGCACCAACGTTTCACATCCTCACCCATACCTGGCCAGAAACATCTTTGTCTCACCAGCTCTGTCGTACGCTCCACTCCTTGATGGCCATGCTCATCATGAAGCTGCTGCATCACCATAGTCTTTAAAGATGTTGGGAGCAACAGCTGAAGAAAGGCCTCGCCGCCCTGGGGATGGTAGCACTGACGGTACATTACGCCATCCTTCACCTGTAATCGTTTCCACTGTTTCAGGAGTTTACATACATCTGGACACAACCCTTGCCTCTCTTCATGAGAAGGGTACGTCCCTCTTCTCCATAACTTCAGGAATACTCCCAACACTGCATCTGCTTCCTGTAGCCCATGTAAATCTGCAGAGGAATAGCCAGGGAAAACAGTAATGGACGCTTGTACCCCGCTCGTGGGTCTAGTAGAAGCGACTTGTTGGAGGGGCTCTGGCAGAAAACTTCCTGGAATCATAGCCTCCAGAACAGGTCCAGCCGGGTGCTGTCGTGAGAGTGCATCAGCATTACGGTTACTACGTCCAGAACGATACTTAATACTGAAGTCAAAAGCCGCAAGTTGGGCAGCCCATCTCTGTTCTAAAGCACCGAGCTTAGCGGTGTTGAGGTAGCTCAGAGGGTTATTGTCCGTATATACCACACACTTGTGTCCAAGTAAATACTCACGGAATTTCTCGGCCATTGCCCATTTAAGGGCAAGAAACTCAAGTTTCATGGAACTATAATTGGACCTGTTCCTCTCCGTAGGCCTTAAACCACGACTGGCATAGGCTACTGGTCGAACTCGGCCCTCCTGTTCCTGTGACAGGACTGCTCCCAATCCGCTATAACTGGCATCCACTTCTAAGATGAATGGCAAAGAGAAGTCAGCATACGCCAGCAATGGAGCACTCACCAACCGTTGCTTCAGGGCGTCAAAACTCTGCTGACACTCCTCTGTCCAGGCCTCCTTGCAGGACCGGGCAGGGGTCTTCCTTTTAGCTCCAGTCAGGTCAGCTACCAGGCGATGAAGTGGAGCAGCCATTTTAGCAAAAGACTCCACGAACCTCCTGTAATAGCTTGCGAAGCCCAAAAATGACCGAAGTTCTGAAACCTGCTGGGGAGGCTGCCAGTTAGCAACTGCCTCAATTTTCTTTGGATCGGTAGCCACCCCTTGGGCAGTAATCAAATGCCCCAAGTAGTTCACCTCAGACTGAAAGAACGAACATTTCTCCAATTTGGCCTTCAAGCCTTCTTGTTGTAAACGCTGCAGGACCACCTCCAGCCGTTGCAAATGCTCAGACACTGTGGAAGAGAAGACAATAACATCGTCCAGATAAAGCAACAATGATTGAAAATGTTGCGAGCCAAACATACGCTCCATCAGTCTCTGAAATGTGCTAGGTGCATTGCACAGGCCGAAGGCCATCCTATTCCACTCATATAACCCAAAAGGTGTGCAGAAGGCAGTCTTCATCCTGTCCTTTTCAGCCACAGGGACTTGATTGTAGCCACTAGCAAGATCCATTGTAGTGAACCACCTGGCACCTGCAAGAGCATCCAAGGATTCCTCAATTCGTGGTAATGGGAATGAATCTTTTCTGGTCTTACTGTTAAGTTGATGATAGTCAACACACATTCGCAGGCTACCATCCTTTTTCTTAACCAGGACAATGGGAGAAGCATAAGGGCTACTACTTTCTCTTATAATTCGAGTTTCCAGCAACTGATTAATATGAGCCTTAACGGCTTCATATTCTGAGGGAGGAATGCGTCTATAACGCTGCCTAACAGGAACCTCATCAAGCAAAGGAATGTCATGTGATATCAAAGTAGTACAGCCCAGATCGCCATCATGTGCTGAAAACACAGAAGAATACTTAGATAGTAAAGCCCTGACTTGACACTGTTCTTCAGGGGTCATCGGAGACAGATCAACAGAATCTATCTTGTCTTGTAGAGAACCTACAGTCATCTGGGAAGAAACAGTGGCCTGCACACTCAATGGGACATCCTCTACACCCGGGGGTAAACTCACCACAGTTACTGGACTAGTAGTACCAAGAACAGTTCGTGCATAAAGGTTAACATCCACTACTCCCACATTAATGACTGGAACATAAACCAGGCCACGAACTACCTTAACAATGGCAGGGGAGGTCAAAAGACCAGCTGCTAACCCACCACTCGAAGGCTCAAATACTACAGTCAACCCTGTATGTTGCTGAGAACAAGTAGCAGGAATAAACTTCATGGTGCCACCTGGTACACAGATACACCTGCCCCCTCTAACCCGAACACGGGCTGAAGAATCTAAAGGGGCATTAACTTGGGCTTGATGGCACTTCTGTAATGCTTGTTGCCAAGAAGTAGGGGCATGCTGCACTAAAGCGGTTTCAAAAAGAGTTGGTCCATACTGTCCAAACAAATCGTGATAACATTCTCGAATAACATTCATACCCAAAATACCGAAGGCCTGAGTTGAAGTACCTGGGGAATCTTTAACTATGAGCACCCCACGTTTGGGGATCACTTTGCCAAAGACTTCCACATCCAGCTCTAGATAGCCTATGTATGGAATATCTAAGCCATTGGCAGCCTTAAGCTGCAACCAATTACAGGAGTGGAGTTTTTCTACACCCCACGGCTCAAAGTTCTGCAAATAAAAACTTTCTGTCACTGTCGACACCATTGAACCGGTGTCTAACAAACAGGAAACTAACACCCCACCCATACTAATAGTCACATGAGGGCATGGTGATAATAATGGGGCCATATGCTCTATATCAGGGAAAACAGCATCGGAGCCAAACACATATCCTTCTGAACTGTGGCTCGGGAGCACAGAAGGTTCTAGTTTTCCTGAAAGGTAACAGCGGGCTGGGACCTTGGAACGCCTGGCTGAGGGTGACGTGAGGGAGAGGGATTAACCCTCGGTGACAAGCGTTGAGAACTACATTCGCGGGCAAAATGACCAGGCTGTTGGCACTTCCTACAGATAACTGAACCCCTATTAACGGGACTTGCAGTAAAAGGAAGACTTCTTGGGGCATTTTGAAGCGAAGTCACACTACGGGTTAACTGATCAAGCTGTTCTTGCTGCTTTTTGAGCATCTCTTTTAGCTCTGATAACTCAGGGTTTGTAGGAGCTGGTGCAGACCCATAAACCCCATACTGCAGCCCATAAGTGGAAGAGGTTGACAAACTACGACCCCCAGTAGCCCTCGACATACCCTCCCGTTCCCATCTAATGGCTTCCCCTCTAACATCCAGTAAAGTAGCCCTAGAGTGCTGGCGTACAAACTGCTTTAATTCCCTGCGAAGGGCAGAATCTAGCACATACTCAACAAACTGGTCACGCAACAGGACATCAGAATTGGGCATACCATTTGGAGCATTTTTTATTACTTTGGACATCAAGTCAAGAAGGGCATGTGAAAATTCCTGGAGCGTCTCCCCCTCTAGTTGTCGTCGAGAGAAGAAATTCTCCTGCAAAACAATATATGAATCCGGGCAGCCATACAGCTCAGTAAGTATTTGAATAACTTTATCTGAATCTTCCCGGTCTTCACTAGGCCTAAATTTAATTTCTTCCCTAGCTTCCCCCTCCAAGTGGTCATACAGAAAGTGCGCCTTATCAAAAATAGATAAGTGGCGAACACGCATACTCGCCTTTACTTCCTCTAGCCAATCAGCCAAAGAAATTCCGGTGCGGCCCCTAAAAACAGGACATTTCCTCTCCCTAGGAACATAAATCAACCTTTCCGTCACTACTGAATTACCGTTGGAGGAAGATCTCGGGCCCGTGTCCAACCCCGCCCCCCTTTGATTAAACTCAGAGGGCGCAACACTCGGACTTGCCAGAACCTCCAAACGTTCTTGCCGCAGGTGTTCATTATAAGCCTTAAGTTGGGCTACCAAGTCTCGCAATTGCTGCACCTCATCCTCCATAGTGACAATCTAAGTGACAAACAAAAACACGGGAGAGGAAAGTACAAAACAGTATTCTAATGCGCTAGCTGCTGTTAAAAAACAAATTGATAACACACAGAATAATAAAGTCACGTCTCCGCTTCACACACAAAATAATATCCTGCCGACTATACGCCAAAATTGTAACCTTTGGTTAAATATCAAAATACCCGACTACGCCACCTAGGTTCCTTCTCTACCCAGGAAAGTATAAAGTAATACAAATAACCCAAAAAGAAAGTTAAACCAAAAAGAATTACAACAAGAGAAAGGACCCTGCTGGTTCGGATTGCACTGAAGACGGAGACATGACTTTCCAAAAATATACCAAATTTATTTATCACAGGGAAAAAAGTCATTCACTTAAAACATCAAAATAGGTCTCAAATACAGCTTACCAATTAATACCGACAGAAACAAGAGACCACAATTTGACCACTTTAACAGTAGGGAAAAACACAGCAAATCCGTGAGTAAACAAAACGTAAAGCAAGTGTCACACCAAATAAAAAGAATATCAAAAGAAAGCAAATACACTCCCCCTTCTGTTAAGCCCCAATATCACAGTTCCAGCCACCGGCAGATATAACTGGCAAGTAGATTTAATACAAGACTAACAGAAAAGAAAATTACACCACTCAGTCACAATAACATCATATTTCACTTCTCAATTAAAACTAATATTAATATTGTTTGCACTGCTTTAGATGGACCAGGCTACCAGCATATGAATTTACTATAACTTAATAGCCCATCGAACATACATTAGGCTACGTCAGTATTTCAACACATTTCTTACGAGCAGCTCGTTAAAGAGCTCGATCGTTAGCGGTTCAACACCTCAATATCCGCTGCCGTCAGTTGTAGGCTACTAGGACCATGAAACAATGACAAAATAAATATAATAAAAATAAAAACAAAACACAAAAACAAAAAAACAGCAGCTAGCACTCTTGGGCCGCACCTCGTAGGGGAATTTAAGCTATAGTAACCTTTAGGTTCCTTGTGTGGTTGTGTGTGTGTGTGTGTGTGTGTGTGTGTGTGTGTGTGTGTGTGTGTGTGTGTGTGTGTGTGTGTGTGTGTGTGTGTGTGTGTGTGTGTGTGTGTGTGTGTGTTCTTTTTCTGTGATGTAACAATATTTATCAGTGTGTGTTGAAAGTACCTGCATCCTGGAGAGAAATCTCCATCTGTGGATCCTTGTGGATCAGCCATGATGAAGCTGCAGGAGAATCTGATGAGTTTGATCTCCTCCACTGACTCTGAATGAACAAACATCACACACTAAATTAAATGATTAAATTAAACATCCGTCATGATTTATCTGGAGTGTGTGAGGAAAGGATCACGTGACTGTGTGAACTCAAGCTCAGTCACTCATGTTTACACATATGATGATAAACCTCTGAAGAATCACAGACATCACCAAACACTAAAGAAACCTTGAAGTGAAAGCAGAGCCGGCCCAAGGCATAAGTGAACTAAGCGGCTGCTTAGGGCCCCCTTGGCCACCAGGGGGCCCCAAGAGCACATGAAATGCCTTCCTGCTGCATGTTTTTTATGATGATGGAAATCGCGAAATAGCCTCAAAAACAATTACTAAATAAACTGCAAAATGTTACATTTTCTAATATATGCACGGATTGATTCTGCACAAGCTTGCGGAGTCATCGGCTGGACACTATTAGCCAGGGTTCAAAGTCCAAAGTGGGAGAAAAATCAACACTGAAACTGTGCTACTCAGTTGCCCGGTAACCTTTTTATGAATGGATGGATTTGAGAATGTTACATGGTTTAGTGTGAATTTCTTATCTGATGTGCTGCATGTTTTAGACCGAGTAACAGAGCTTTCTGTTTCCCAGTAAATGTTTTCTTCAAGTGCTATATCGTCCCCTTGGAATTTAAGGTTCTATCTGACATTTTTGTCAAAATTGAGTTATTCACATATTCTTATTCTGTGACAACTTCTTTACATTGTGGGATGTTGTTTTTTAAGTTGCGTACATTTTGGAACTTTTTGTTTAGAAAATAAAAAGTTTCTTTCTACACAGTCAAATGGAATGCAAAAAAAACTTTAAAGCTCAAATCAGAATCTTATAATTCCAAGGTGGCGATATGTTTGAGCTGCTTACAATTAACATTTGGGAATGCAACGTGTGTCAAACATCTTCCCAAATTCACAATGAGAATAATTTAGTATTTTTTTTATTAATTTATTATTAGAACGGTAACAACATGACAGCCAGACATGATATAAGCAACAGCTACAACTAATACAATTGATAATGGCTGTGCGAATCATCAAGAATTGACAAGTCAATAGTATTGGTGGCACAGAGGGGCCCCAAATAAAATTATGCTTAGGGCCCCATAAGGGCTTGGGCCGGCACTGAGTGAAAGAAACCCTTCATTAAAGATTTCATATCAAACAAACAATCACTCAAAATGTCCTCCAGAGATTCATATTAATATGAGAAAGTCACACACACATGAACACTCACCTCGATCAAACTTTTACAAGATACAGCTTCTCAAATCCTCCAGCTTTAACATCATAAACACACACGGACATTCCTGATTAAACTCTGATAAACGTTAAACACTCTGTTTTTACCATACCGTATTCTTATCTAACCTGCTTAAAATGGCAACAGGTGAACTCTAACTTACTTTCAGTTAATGTATGACCAGAGAGAGAGAGCGAGAGAGCGAGAGAGAGCGAGAGAGAGCGAGAGAGAGCGAGAGAGAGCGAGAGAGAGAGAGCGAGAGAGAGCGAGAGAGAGCGAGAGAGAGAGAGAGAGAGAGAGAGAGAGAGAGAGAGAGAGAGAGAGAGAGAGCGAGAGAGAGAGCGAGAGAGAGCGAGAGAGAGCGAGAGAGAGACCGTTTCTCAATACCAAGTACGTGAACTTCGGACTTGCGTCCTTGGTGGTTCAAACTTACTTTCAGTTAATGTATGACCAGAGAGAGAGAGAGAGAGAGAGAGAGAGAGAGAGAGAGAGAGAGAGAGAGAGAGAGAGAGAGAGAGAGAGAGAGCAAGAGAGAGAGAGAGAGAGAGAGAGAGAGAGAGAGAGAGAGAGAGAGAGAGAGAGAGAGAGAGAGAGAGAGAGAGAGAGAGAGAGAGAGAGATTGATTTTTAACCCACACTTTTATTCAATCATTAACAAACCCTCATTAAAACACCACCGTAATATAAAGGTTCCCAGATCCTGCATCTCTGTAATACTTAAATTCAACTGAGATCCTAGATCTAACGAATGCCTTGAACAACAATACACTATCTTGACCATGAATATTCTTTATCTTATTTTTCCTTGAAATATATATTGCCATTTTTGCTTGGCCGATCATGAAATTAATAAACTGCCATTTGAACATTTGATTACGATTATATCCTGCTCCATAAATGAAAGCCAAGAGTGTGAAACTTTCTTTAAAACCCAAGAACAATTTTCCTAATAATACAAAAAGTGGTTCAAGCCTACTACAATCCACAAAACAATGATAAATTGTTTCTCTTAACCCACAAAAAGCACAACCTTCATTGACATCGGGGTTAATGATTGAGACAAAAGAGTTAACAGCAATAGCCCCCTTCAGGATCCGCCATTGCAGATCTCCTGACTTTTTCATCAATGGTGGTTTGTATATGACCCTCCAATATGGTTTAACTTCATTTCCAACATCAAATTTCTCTCTCCAGACATTATCTATTTTCTCACACAGTGTTGACTTGTACAATATTTTAACAAAACATTTATACATCAGTTTCCCACTTAATTCCTCTAATAGTAAATCCTGAAGCCCATTCAAGTTTAACAAAACACCAGACATTTCCTTTAAATCTGGTGTGATCAGATGCTTGGGAAAGGGGTCTCTTATATCAGGAAGCAAATGTCCATTCTCATATCTTTCAAGAAGTGACAAATCCTCTACTGTCAGTTTCTGTCTCCATAACTCCAGAATTGTTGAGGTTTGTCGCATAGACTTTTGTCCTAGTAAAGATGCCACAGCCATAGTGTCTTTCAGATCACATTTAGCCACTTTAATTATGTGGCCTAGTTTCTCTGAGAGAGATTAGGCACTTGGTCTGTTATGTCCAACCGTGCCCCCTTAACTAGAGGCTCCTCCAACAACCAAAACAGAGAGTTGGCATTTCCTGTTCTTTTAATATTGAAAGACTGCCAAACTTTGAACAAACCATGATAAAATGAAGATAATCCACTCAAGCGTAGCTTTTTGGTATCCGTGAAGAACAAAGCAGTATCTAGTCCAAGTCCATCCACTCTTTGAAGAATGCTTTTTGCAACTTCTCTCCATACCACATCCACAGAGCCTGTAAGGAACTTCTGAATGAACTGTAATCGGAACGTTGCATATCTGCTTGATAGAGACACCAGACCTTGTCCTCCCTCCTCCAATGGCAGAAAAACACACTTTGAGGGACCCAGTGCAGCCTGTCCCAGAAGAAGTCCACTAATAATGCTTGTAAACGTGATAACAGTCCTTTGGGAGGTTCCACACATGAGAGCTTATGCCACATAGATGAGGCCATCAGCTTGTTCAGGATCAGTACTCTCCCTCTGAACGATAACTGAGAGTGAATCCATCTCCACTTCTTCAGTCTACCCTCCATTTTTTCTATACTCCCATCCCAGTTCTTTTGCTGCACAGTTACATCTCCAAGATGAACACCCAGATACTTAAAACCCCCCTTCTTCCACTGCAAACCACCAGGTAAATCCGGAGAACCATTCTTCCAGTCCCCTTTAATCAGTGCAACACTTTTCTCCCAGTTCACCCGTGCAGCAGAAATCACACCAAACTCATTAACAGTAGACTCCAAATTGATCACATCATTTTTTCCATTAATTAAAATCATGACATCATCCGCATACGCGGATATTTGGTGTTGAACACTTTGATTTCTCAACTTAAAACCTTCAATACGAGAACGCAGCCTGTTTAACATGGGTTCGATTGCCAGGGAATACAACATTCCAGAGAGAGCGCATCCCTGTCTTATACCTCTCCCAACTTTAAAAGGGGCACTCAAACCACCATTGATCTTCAGTATGCTCTCAATGTCTTTGTACAATACTTCAATCATTCCACTAAAAATGGACCCAAAGCCAAAAGCACCAAGCGTATTCCAAAGATATTGATGCTCTATTCGATCAAAGGCTTTTTCCTGATCAATTGAAATAAAGCCTATATCAAGATCGTGATAACCAGAGATATCCAGAATATCCCTGATTAAAGTAATATTGTCCATAATCGACCTTCCAGGTATGCAATAGGTCTGGTCAGAATGGACCACTTGTCCTATCACATCTTTTAATCTATTGGCCAGGGCCTTAGAGAGAATTTTTAAATCTGTACATAGTAAACTTACAGGTCGCCAATTCTTTATCTCCTGTAAGTCCCCTTTCTTAAGGTGCAAGGTAACCACTGCCCTCCTACAACTCAAAGGCAGGGAACCCACGTTCAAACTTTCATTTAAGACATCCAAGAAGTCTTTACCCATCACTCCCCAAAAAGCCCTATAAAACTCCACGGAGAGGCCATCAATACCGGGTGCTTTACCAGTCTTCATATCTTTTAAAGCATTTAAAAGCTCCTGCTCCGTAAGAGGCTTATCAAGTTTTGCTACAGAGTCCTGGGCAATATTTGGCAAACCTTCATAAAACTTGTCAGACAACTCCTCATTCTCTTTATATTCACTGCTATATAACTCAGCATAGAATTGTACAGCCCTTTTCCTGATTTGTGCAGGCTCTTTCAATTCCTGCCCATTCTCTGTTCTAATACAGTGAATAAGTCGACTCTGCCCATTTTTACGTTCTAGGCCAAAGAAAAACCTTGATGGGGCATCCATTTGTGTAAGCATTTGATAGCGTGATCTAACCAGAGCCCCTTGTGTCTTTATACCCAGCATGTCTGTGAGAAATGACTTTTTACACTTTAGAGCATCAATACATTTTTGTTCCCCAGTAACTCCAACTAAATTTTCCAATTCAATAATCTCAGTTTCAAGTTTACTCATTGTGTGTATAATGTCCCGAGAGACATTGAAAGCGTACTGTTGACATAAAGCTTTTATTTCCACTTTCCCACAATCCCACCATTGTCTTAAATCTTTAAAACAACTTTTCTTGTTCTGGAAAATTCCCCAAAAATTACAAAAAACATTTCTAAAATTCATATCACCCAACAAAGATGCATTAAAATGCCAATAAGCACTCTTTATTTTAACACTTGCAATAAACACTTCACATAAAACCAAAGAGTGATCCGAAAACCCAACTGGGGTAATCAAACACTTTTTAACAATATTACAGTGCTGCCGATAACAATAAAACCTATCAAGCCTGGCCATAGAAATAGCATTTTCTCTTGAGTGTGTCCATGTATACTGCCTATTGTTATTATTCAATTCTCTCCACACATCGCATAAATCGTGGGTTTCAATCAATTCACGTATAACACGACTTGAGGCAGTGTGAGGTTCCAAATGATTCCTATCAAGAACATCATTCTCCGTACAGTTAAAATCCCCCCCCCCCCCACGAAGAGATAATCATTTGAATTACAATTTTGTAGAAAGACACTGACAGTATTAAGAAAAACAATTCTTTCAGTACCATTTGTCGGAGCATATAGATTAATAAAAACAAAATTAAACTTTTCAAATTTTGCTTGTAGGACTAATAATCTACCAGGTATCACTTGCTTTATTTCACACGAAACTGGCAAAAACCTTTTTGCAAAAAGGATGGCCACTCCAGCTTTAACAGAGTTTAAATGTGTGAAATACACTTCCCCTTGCCATTCTTTCCTCCAGTCAATTTCATTTAAACAATCACTGTGTGTTTCCTGTATGAACATTACATCCACACCTTTCTGACTAATTAATTCAAATAATAGTGCTCTTTTTTGAATATCTCTAGCACCATTCAAGTTAAGAGTGCCCACTTTTATTGCACTCATTTGATTACATAGTTTTAAACAACATATAAAAACACACAGTAACTCAAGAAAAAGAAACCTATGTAGTTTCAAATCCATCTTCGTTCTTTAATTCCAGTTTTACTTTAGAAACAAATTTCTTCAGTCTGTATATCTCCTGTACTGTGAATTGTTCTTCACCTTCTCCCCTCATCAACATCCCAACTGAATCAATGAATGCTTTCCGATCAGGAAAGTAGTCTACAATCTGGACATTTTTCATATTTTTTGTCTTTTGTAAGAAGTTTCTCACTTTCACAAAAGTATAACTTTGATGAACTTTCTCATTGTTACCATCGACAACTTCACTATCAGAATCATCCACTGCACTACATTCAGTCTCATCACTCTTATCAGCTTGTTGATCCATCACCGCTTTAACACTTATTTTCCTTGGAGATTTCCTAATACGTTTCCTCTTACTAGAAGGAGCTTTAAACACAGCCTCATCCTTTCCAAAGTCATTATTCTTATTCTCCTCAGCTAAAATAGATTCAGCTGCGGCTATGACACTATCAATTGTAACATTATCTCCATTTTCATTCCTATTTTCTGTACTTTCTACATCCATACCTTCCTCACCCTCAAGCCTTCTAGCATCAACACTCTTACTGTTTTCACCATCTCCAACCTCTTTTCTCACACTCCCATACTCCCATTTACATTACCAACACTAGTCTGCTCCACATTGCTACTACCGGCATCTTCATTTGTCAATAGACCAGTATCGGACGCCTCAGCCTCCTCAGCCGCACCTGTCGCAGCCGCCTCAGCCCTCCCAGGGCACACGCGCTTAGTGTGACCTTCTCTACCGCACTCAAAACACCTCATTGTATCGGAAGATGCAAAAATGACATAATCAAAACCATCATTTCGAAATTTGAATGTCACATTCAAATCATCCTCGCCATTGTTTAAAATCATGTACACTTGCCGTCTAAAACAAACAACATGCTTGAGCAGCGGAGACTTACAACCCAACGGTATTTTTTTAAGTTGCGACATGATTTTGCCATGCCTGGACAATTCTGTTATTAGCAACTCGTCCTTAATGAAGGGTGGAACATTAGAGAGGATTATTCTGTTTGCTGGTTGAATTAACGGTACAACAGAAACAAGCGTATCTTGGATCACAACTCCACTCTGAACAACACTATTCACTTTATCTAAGGCGTCCAAAAAAACAACCACAGCGCTATTCATTCGGGAAGCCGACACAATACCATTATAACCGACAGCCTTCCCAACAGCCAAAGCACAATCTTCCACCGAACAATTCTTCTTCTTCTTCTTCGTTTTTATTGGCGGCTCGCAATCACAAATTGAGCATTACCGCCATCTACTGAAGCAATGAATCAGAGACTTGAATTCCCTTTACCCAGTCTTATCAGAACTCAAGCTTTCGATGTTGCTGCGTGTTCAGCTCCTCCATCTACAGCCGAAGTCCCTCTAAGCCCAGAGAAATAGTAATAACCTTAATAATAATCTATATTCTATGAATTAACTGAGTTCTATTTAAAAATTGTATTAATAGACTATCACCTCTTACTGGATTCAAAATCTCTTTTAACGTTACTTGCTGCTCACAATTTTTTTGAAGTTCATTGATTAACTTACTTCTCTCCTCCATATATCTATTACACTGAATAATTACATGTTCTACTGTTTCTCTAACTCCACACCAATCACACAGTCCTGTTGGATGCTTCCCTATTATGTTCAATGTTGAATTCAGCCCTGTATGTCCCAACCTTAGTCTTGAAAGAACACAATCTTCCTTTCTTCTCCCTCTTGAATTCCTTCCTTTACCTACCATTGGTTGTAATAAATGTAGATGTCTGCCTTTTAACTCTTTATCCCAAAACAATTGCCAACTTGTATTTATCCCCTTTTTAATTATTGATTTAATTTCAGCTTTACTATACATAATTTGCATATCTATATTCTCCTTTGTCATTACTTGTTTAGCTAATTGGTTTGCTTCTTCATTCCCTGCCACTCCTGAATGTGCCGGAACCCACAAAAACTGAACCGTCCTATTTATCTGTTGCAACATGTATAATAACTGAAGGATCTCCAAAACAATATCTTGTCTAGTTTCAGACTGTTGAGCTTCCAGACATAATAAAGCTGAACTTGAATCTGAGCACACTACTGTTTTATTTATCCCCATTTCATATATTTTATTCATTGCTATCAAAATGGCTAGCAACTCTCCTGTGAATACCGACACGTGATTAGGGATGGCGAAAACTAAACATTTTCTTGACCGACCACCGAGCCTCATTAGCCGGTTGAAACCGGTTAACCGATTAGTTAAAAAAATATGCTGCGCTATTTGAAATAACAGCCGCAACTCGCGAGCCGCGCCTGCAATTTCGCAACTGTGTCGCATCTCTCTGCCTCCAGCTCTCTCTCTCTCTCACACACACACACACACACACACACACACTGTCCAGGCGCCGCCGCCTGCCTTCCACTCACGTCAATTTTTTTAAATCCCCTACAGCGCGAAACATGAGTCCCGCAAACGCGGCGCTGAGGAGCTTGTTTGTAATCGGAGGACAAATGGCTCCTTAGTTTCGAAATGGTTTGGGCACAAGGTGATCGCGTTGAAAATAAAGGCTATTGTCTAGCGTTAGAAGCTCATTTGAAACATTGCCGCGACTCATTTAAGATAATGACAGCTCCGAAGAGACGCCGCTTTAGTTCGAGGTAGTGCTAACAATAATAAAGAAAGATGATGATCAACACCTTATGTGTTACCACTGAAATGTAGATGTAATATATTTAGATGATGTGCTAAGTACTGTATTTAAGCACTGTATCACACAAGTTGCAACTTACATCTGAAGCTGAACAATGAAGCATTTGCTGACGCGTTTCATGCATTATTTATGGTGTGAGCACATTCAAGCGGTTCAGAAAATATTCATCTGTAATATCGGTTATAAATAATAAATACAAATTATAAAGACCCATTTTGGCTAAGTTGTTTATTTCCGAGTGTTATGCTGCCTTCACGTGCTCTCTGAATTATTGTAAATAGGAGTTTCCTAGATAAAAATTGCACGTGAACGCGCTCCACCCCTCGAAATATGAACGAGATGAGTTCATACTTCATAATCACGACTTTAGAAGTGGGAATTGTCAAATTTCCGATAGCACGTGAAGGCAACATTAGGCTACTTTCACTTACTTTTGTTATTTCCAAGCTGGTAAACTGAAATATTGCGCATGATTTGAGATATGTTTTCCACGCAGGTTGCAAGAGAGGCTATGACAGTTCATAACACAGCAAGCGTTCACCATTCTAATGTGTTTTTAACTGTATAATACAAGTTTTAAAGTCTACCTCCACTATTACTCATTCTCTAATGTAGTGTCTGTGTCCTAAAGTCCGCGAATGCATTGCGTTGGTGACGTCACGTTCCCATTCTCTATAAATAGCCTAATTTAGAGATCACTTTTTTTTTTTTTTAACCGACAACTTTGATCGGTTAACGTTGATACGGTCAACCATCGGTCAAACGGTCATCGGTTAACATCCCTACACGTGATTAGATATTCTTTTCCCTCCTGACACTTTCATTCTTGGAATAACATACGCTACTCCCACCTGACCATTCTGTGGATTCTTAGATGCATCTGTAAAAACTTGAACATACTGTTCATAATTAATCCCAATATATTGTTTTGTCAATTCTACCACCGAACAATTAAAGGACGGCAATACTTTAATGCCATGCCTACGTGAAAGTTTGTCACATTTCACTTCCATTCTTTCGGGGTAAATCAAGAAAAAAGTATACACTGTATTAATGAAACAAAACCACATAATTGTACTACACATGTGTGCAATTAATGTGGGAAACAATAAATACTCTGAACCCCAAGTGGATTTACACAAACTGAGAAAGTCAAAAGGTGTTAGGTTGTGCCCCGCTCTCCCCTAGTAAGGAGGATATTGTCTAAAACGAGATATTGGCTAAATATAATAAATATTTTCGCCCGCTAGGCATTTACCATAGCCCTGTAAAAATTAATTTGAATTAATTGTTGAGACTCGATTTGCACAGTGTGGTGAATATTGCAGACGGTCCCTTAAGCAGCATATGCGGATAAGCGGCGAATATCAAACCTAACACTAACTTTACCAGCTGGTTCATCCCTGTTGCCGTGGGCTGTTTTTCATGTCGCGGGTTGAAGCGACCCCAATTGTGATATTTAGCCCCGGGAATGCGAAATTTAGTAGGCAACCATGCCAAAAAAAAAAAAAAAAAACCTTTTCTATAAGGTTTTGTTGTGAAATCCTGGCACCCCTGGTGTGGATCATCATTTGTAGTGTAGTAGTATCAGTGTAGTACATCATTTGAGTCGTGGCCGTGTTGTACTTATACACGGCATCGCAATGTTTGCAGTGAATTTCACCACACAGTGAAATTCACTGAATTGCTTCAAGACTTACACGCAATAACCTGCATTAGATTAAATTTAAAAAATGCATTAGATTAATCGATAAATTAACGTGATCGACGAAATTCTTAACGATCAATTATCGATCGTCGATTACTCATGCCCATCCCTAATCTGAGAAAAAAGGATTAGGCTACGTGACTGCGTGAACTCAAACTCAGTCATAAGGCCTATTCTCGCACACACACACACACACACACACACACACACAGCAGCACCATCGAGAGCCTGCTGACTGGCTGCATCACCACCTGGTACGGCAACAGTACCGCCCGCAGCCGCAAAGCCCTGCAAAGGGTAGTGCGCACGGCCAGCTGCATCATCGGAGGTGAGCTTCCCTCCCTCCAGGACATTTACGCCAGGCGGTGTGTGAAGAGAGCTCAGAGGATCATCAGAGACTCTAGCCACCCGAACCATGGGCTGCTCTCACTGCTGCCATCAGGCAGACGGTACCGCAGCATCAGAACACGCACCAGCCGACTCCAGAACAGCTTCTTCCCACAAGCAATCAGACTACTTAACTCCTGATCCATCAGGATCATAACACACACTGGACAGAATATCACTCCGCACAACCCACTGTAGATACACACACATTATATACACATTTATGTATCATTTATTATTTATCATTTATCATATAGCACCTATTGTACATAATTGGATCTCTACTGTGAATAATAATGTATACTGTACATTGTATATTATTATTATTACTATAGCTTAATGTATACTGTTATTGTTTAATGTATGTTTAGTGTATATTGTTTAAAGTATATGTATATTGTAAGTATGTGTATATTGGCTAAAGCTGTGAGAACTACACTCACATTGTGTAAATTATTTATTGTTTATTGTAGAGTTTTACTGTGCTGTGAGTAATTGTGGGCGCATCAGATGTGTAATCTGTTGTTGCTTAAATGTTGTACATGTCATGTCGTGACTGCTATGTTGCTCGGAACTGCACCAAGAATTTCACCTGCTGTTGCACTTGTGTATATAGCTGTGTGACAATAAAGTGAATTGAAATTGAATTGAAACACACAGACAAACGCCAACGTTGGCCAACACAACACATCTGATGATAAACCTCTGAAGAACCACAGACATCACCAAACACTACAGAAACCCTTCATTAAAGATTTCATATCAAACAATCACTCAAAATGTCCTCCAGAGATTCATATTAATATGAGGAAGACACATGAACACTCACCTCGATCAAACTTTCACAAGATACAGCTTCTCAAATCCTCCAACATCATAAACACACACGGACATCCCTGATTAAACTCTGATAAACGCTTCTATTAAACACTTTAAAGCTCTGTTTTCCGTGTCGTGTTCGTGTTTACCTGCTTAAAATGGCGGCAGTCGACAGGTGAACTCCAGCTTACTTTCACTTTCACGAGAGCACCACTGCGCATGCGTGTTGCGTTGGAGATTAATATTTTGTGAATAAATTGGTAAAGAAAAAAAATTCGTGTCACTTTGTTTGTTTTTCGTCTTTCATTCATTATTTTTTCTTTCGTTCATATAGTTTTGTTCTTTTGTTTGTTCTTCATTTTGTTCACTCGTTTGTTCATTCTTGGTCTTTTTTCTGTTTTGTTATTTGACTATTGTCAAATTTAATCTGCTCTTTTTCAGTTTGTTTTTATCTGTGTAATTTATTATGTTTTATTGCCTAATCTTTGATTAATTTAATCATTTAAGCATGAATTATGATAACCTCAGTCAGATTTATTTCCTGTGTTTTATTGCTCTTAGGGCATGAAAAAGATTTTTTTTACACATTTTTCAAAGAGATTTTCAGATCCTCTAGAGTTTATGGCTTAAACTGAAGAGATGCTGTATTAAACATAATACCGTAATAACACAGCAATATTGTGTGTATTTAAAAAAATAAAAGCAATAAAATTGTATAAATCATGTGAAAACAATAAAATATATACAAAAATATAGATTGATAGCCGCAGTTGTTGAGCTTTGCGTATGTTTGATATCAGAGCATGAGGACGTCTCTCACCGGTCAGCTGTGGAAACCCAACTCAGATGCTCGTCCAGTGCCAGAGTATGTCCACTTCCCCTCATTAGTGCTCATTCTGATTCTGCTCAAGATGGACACATCTCTAGCACAGCTCTCCTCTGAGCAGAGCCAGCGATCAGGTGTTTCAATCTCATCTGAAATGAGCAGTGTTGGGGAAACGCAGTACAAGTATCATTACGTCATCAGATGATGTTCATGCAAATGACATTCTAATAACACCAATACATTTATTTACAGTCAAAGTGATGCAGATGAGAAACATCAGTCACAGTAATAGTGTGAGTTCAACAGCTCTTGATGCGTGATGTCCACTATAGTGGACAGACCATTCATCAGAAGTTTCTCAGATCAACACTTGGCAAATGTAACTGTGATGTGACTCATTAGATATTGTTTGATGCTACAACATTTCTCCCTGCAAGAGTCTCCAAGGACAGAAGGAATGGACGGATATTCTGGAGCAGCTGGGCATTTCTGGCTGGCCATTGGTCATCTTGGTTTGGAGGGGAAATGGATGCGCAGCGGCTTTGCTCTTGGTGTAAATGTGTAGATGATGCCCGAGGGTCCACTGTAGAGCTGATGAGCAACTGCCATCAAAACCCATCAATGCAAGAACATGCTTTATGACCAGCCGTCCACTGGAGTGACCGCAATGATGAGAGGCTCATTGAGTTTCTCTCTCTCTTCAGTTTGCTCATTTATTCTTCCTGTCATTCGCTTCTCTTCATTATTTCTGTTTTGTTCTCTTTGGCTCGTTTTTGATTTGTTCATCCTCGCCTTCATTTGTTCAGTTTTGTCTCTCATTTCTCTTTCTGCAGAGTTCCTGATAATAAATCATAAAGAGGACTTTGTCTGATCACATCTGTATGATATGAAATAAGTTTGTCCTCATCCGATCATGTTTATAATCACATTTATTCATTTATCAGAGGATTTTTCCACATGTGGATCAATGCAATGTGACATAAAGCTGAAAGAATCAGAGAAATGAAAAGCATACTGTAAAAACACGGTCAACTCTTGAACACTTTTCATTTATTTCTCCTGCACTGAGAACTTTATTGCACTTTTAATTGAATTCCTGAAATGGTCAAAACTCCTGGAGAGGAAAGGACAGAAATGATTGCGACACATGAAATAATGAATAAATCCTGATGTTTTAAAGTCCTCTCTTCTGTTCTCTCTCATCACACTCTTTTAGTCTCGTTTAGCTCTGTTTGATTGTGTTTCTGTGCTATTATGAGTCTCTATTCACTGGAGGAGGAGATCACAGATGATTGTTTTCTGTCATATTTTGCAATGAAACAATCTGTAGTGCAGTAATAACATGTGTCTCTTTATTTCTATCTGCTCAGTTTCTTCTGTTTGTGCCATTCTGTGTCACAACACCATCACATGACCACACAGTGACCTCTAGCGGTGACCTCAGGTGACATCATCATCTGATATCATCACATCCCCCTTTCTTTAAAGGAAATCTTCAACAGTGAGCGTAATGTTATTCTGTGATGTGTCTAAATGTGCATTCAGTGTAACATCTGAACTCAACTGTTCAACTCAAACACATGCACTTTCTCATTGCTCTGACTTTAAGCGATGTCTCACACATTGAGTCTCTCAGGATCACTTCAGGAGAATCTCATCCTCAACTCTTACATCCCATATTTTGGAGAGGATCCTGTCGGCCTTCCATTATTCATGTTATCAATGTCCACTTGCGATCCAGTGTGTGTTTTGGTTTCCTCTTTGCTTTGGCTTTGCATCTGCCACAGGAAGCGCACACACAGCATGTTCACATGTGTCTCCACATCTGCTTCTGTTGTGCTCGCTCTACTTCTTGTGCTGCTCGTGAGAGGGCGTCTGCAGCACTAAGGCCCAATCCCAGCTCTACTTTATACCCCTTGGCCTAAAATAGACTGGTGGAGCCGCTTCTCCATCGGGCCTGTTCTCTTTGTTTATTAACCGTTCAGAGCCGATCCGAGCCGGCCGGTGCGGGGATGCTTTAGTTTTCTACTGTGGCGCTGCGATAACCAAATGGAATACAAACGAGTCAGTTGTTGCCTTGGTAACGCAAGAGATTACAATAGTTTAAATAGTGACAGTGTTATGAAGGATGAACAGATATTAAAGTTTGTCGAGAGTTGGCTTGAGAAAGACGGATCAAACATTTTGAAGTTTGACGTGTTTGAAGTCAATACAGTCTATCAGAAAACAGTTGTGTGGTTGCTAGGGTATTCAGGGTGGTTGCTAAGTTCTTACTACGTGGTTGCTAAGGTACTCAGGGTGGTTGCTAGGGTACTCATGTGGTTGCTAGGGTTGTTGCTATGCGGTTACTAATGTATTCTGGGTGGTTGCTAGGGTTCTCAGGGTGGTTGCTAGGGTGGTTGCTATGCGGTTACTAAGGTATTCTGGGTGGTTGCTAGGGTACACTGGGTGGTAGCTAAGTTCTTGCTACGTGGTTGCTAAGGTACTCAGGGTGTTTGCTAGGGTACTCAGGGTGGTTGCTTGGGTGGTAGCTATGCGGTTACTAAGGTATTCTGGGTGGTTGCTAGGGTACTCAGGTTGGTTGCTAGGGTACTCAGGGTGGTTGCTAGGGTGGTTGCTATGCGGTTACTAAGGTATTCTGGGGGGTTGCTAGGGTACTCAGGGTGGTTGCTAAGTTCTTGCTACGTGGTTGCTAGGGTACTCAGGGTGGTTGCTATGCGGTTACTAAGGTATTCTGGGTGGTTGCTAAGTTCTTGCTATGTGGTTGCTAGGGTACTCAGGTGGTTGCTAGGGTGGTTGCTATGCGGTTACTAAGGTATTCTGTGTGGTTGCTAAGGTACTCTGAGTGGTTTCTAGGGTCTTGCTATGTGGTTGCTAGGGTACTCAGGTGGTTGATATGCGGTTGCTATAGTACTTGGGGTGGTTGCTAGGGTGTTGCTATGCGGTTGCTAATGTACTCTGAGTGGTTGCTAAGTTCTTGCTATGTGGTTTCTAGGGTACTCAGGTGGTTGCTAGGGTACTCAGGGTGGTTGCTAGGGTACTCAGGTGGTTGCTAGGGTGGTTGCTATGCGGTTACTAAGGTATTCTGGGTGGTTGCTAGGGTACTCTGGGTGGTTGCAATGCAGTTGCTAAAGTACTCATGGTGGTTGCTAGGGTCTAGCTATGTGGTTGCTAGGGTACTCAGGTGGTTGCTAGGGTGGTTGCTATGCGGTTACTAAGGTATTCTGGGTGGTTGCTAGGGTACTCAGGGTGGTTGCTAAGTTCTTGCTACGTGGTTGCTAGGGTACTCAGGGTGGTTGCTATGCGGTTACTAAGGTATTCTGGGTGGTTGCTAAGTTCTTGCTATGTGGTTGCTAGGGTACTCAGGTGGTTGCTAGGGTACACAGGGTGGTTGCTAGGGTACTCAGGTGGTTGCTAGGGTGGTTGCTATGCGGTTACTAAGGTATTCTGTGTGGTTGCTAAGGTACTCTGAGTGGTTTCTAGGGTCTTGCTATGTGGTTGCTAGGGTACTCAGGTGGTTGATATGCGGTTGCTATAGTACTTGGGGTGGTTGCTAGGGTGTTGCTATGCGGTTGCTAATGTACTCTGAGTGGTTGCTAAGTTCTTGCTATGTGGTTGCTAGGGTACTCAGGTGGTTGCTAGGGTACTCAGGGTGGTTGCTAGGGTACTCAGGTGGTTGCTAGGGTGGTTGCTATGCGGTTACTAAGGTATTCTGGGTGGTTGCTAGGGTACTCTGGGTGGTTGCAATGCAGTTGCTAAAGTACTCATGGTGGTTGCTAGGGTCTAGCTATGTGGTTGCTAGGGTACTCAGGTGGTTGCTAGGGTGGTTGCTATGCGGTTACTAAGGTATTCTGGGTGGTTGCTAGGGTACTCAGGGTGGTTGCAATGCAGTTGCTAAAGTACTCATGGTGGTTGCTAGGGTCTAGCTATGTGGTTGCTAGGGTACTCAGGTGGTTGCTAGGGTGGTTGCTATGCGGTTACTAAGGTATTCTGGGTGGTTGCTAGGGTACTCTGGGTGGTTGCAATGCAGTTGCTAAAGTACTCGTGGTGGTTGCTAGGGTCTTGCTATGTGGTTGCTAGGGTACTCAGGTGGTTGCTATGCGGTTGATATGGTACTTGGGGTGGTTGCTAGGGTGTTGCTATCATACTCAGTGTGGTTACTAGGGTGTTGATGATGTTGGACTCTGATCACCGGCAGTGTTCTCTGATCCGGATCGACTCGGGTATTGGACACAAATGTTAAACAGACCCGGGACCCGAAGTAATAGATTGGGACCCGACCCGGACCCGGCTGATCATTTAAAATATAGAGCCGAACCCGTACGGGTCCACGGGTCTCGGGGGCTCCGTGAAGACCTCTCGTTCAAACTTCTTCCCCTTACTCCTACCACTCCGTTATTTTATTTTGTTGGTTTATTATTTGATTAAAGTTGTTGAACGTTCGCCGGTTCCGCCTCCTCCATCCCATAACAACAAACTACGGGACAGCCATGAGATCCTGATATCCTTATGCAATGACGGGGCCTTGAGTCGTGTTGAGGGAAGGACAGATTTTTCTTGTGGCACACTTTCACAGACACACACAGCGTCTCCACGACATGGCGGCGACAACAACTGACAACTGAAGCCACGCCTTCTTTCTCTGCGTGTGCATTTGGGCGGCATTATGCTAATATTTCCACCGAGTGACGTAGCTCTGTGAGGGAGAATCCAATCGAGGTGTTCCCACCCAGCAAAAACACGTTGAAAAGACGACATTGCCAGACGTTCAAATTTGGTTGTAAAGTGAAAATTCGTCTTTTTCAGGCCTAATTTCAACCGTGAATGCATGATTATATTTAATATTCATAATTACTGTCACAATAAGACAATTCACAAAAGAGTAGCGTTTATTGACACATCAAAAACACTTTCCTGATCACATATTAAGCCTGCATTTGATCAAACATACTGTAAAAACCGTAATAGTGTGAAATATTACTATAAAAAATAACTTTTATATGAATACATTGTAAAAGGTAATTTATTCCTGTGATCAAAGCTGAACTCTTCAGAGTCGCATGATCCTTCAGAAATCATTCTTGAGTTGATGCTCAAGAATCATTTATAATTATTATCAATGTTGAAAACAGTTGTGCTGCTGCATATTTTTGTGGAACAGATTTATTTTTTTAACAATTTAAGTCTTTACTGTAACTTTTGCTCAAATTAATCCATCTTTTCTGTATAAAGATTTTTTTTTTTTTTTCAAATATTAAAAACGTCTATAAACCAGAACAATGGCCAATTATAAAAACATAAGAATTCAATAAAAAATCCAAAAATGAATTGTCGTTAATGACTTCCCCTCGTGTAGCTCCAAACCCATAAGACTTTTGTGCAAAAAACAAATGAAGATATTTTTAGCAGATGCCTTGTGTGCACAAAAAAAAGCGTCTTTATTCACAAATGATGTATCTTTGCCGCATGTTCACGAGCGCACCAGCTCTCACAGCAACACAACACGGACGCATGGTGGCGAACATCTGTCAGATATACATTTTGTGAATAAAGATGCTGTTTTTTGCGCACACAAAGCATTCATGCCGCTTCATAAAATCGAGGTTAAACCACTGGAGTCATATGGATTACTTTAATGTCTTTACTACCTTTCTGGGGTAAACTGTGACATGGGGGGGACATAAATCTCTCAGATTTCATTAAAAAGATCTTCATTTGTGTTTCAAAGATGAACAAAAGTCTTACAGGTTTGGAACAACATGAAGGTGAGCGATGAAACATTTTGGTTAAATTGGGTAAATCAGACAACATCAATCATCTTCTTGTTCTTCTGCTCCTTCCACCAATCCTGAAGCTTCCCCTTCCAATGCTTTAGCCTGGCTGTTTTTCTCCAGCATCTAAAGTCAGAAAGAAAACAATAACAGAAATGTAAATGAAAAAAAAACAATGGTTGTCCAAACTGTAAAGTATACACCATCACTGTTAGGGCATTTCCACCTCAGGGCACAAAAGACTGGAAACTGACTAATAGCATGAGAACAATTTACTCAAATCTTCAACAGTTTTGTTACTTCCTATACATTTAAACATTTAAAATGACTACGCAAGTACTATAAAAAAGTAAACTGCTGAAATGTTAAAAGGATACTAGAAATACGGTCATCTTGTGCTCACCCTCATGTCATCAGCAAAAATGGCATGATTTAAAAATGTCTGGGTTTTCTGTCAATACAATGAAAGTCAACGGGACACAACATTGTTTTCATTGTGTGGGCAAAACAGTTCAAATCTCAAATGGCTTTGTCTGTGTTCCCCAGAAGAAAGTCATATATAGGTTTGGAGCAGCATGAGGGTGCGTAAATGACAGAATGTCTTTGTTAACAGAATAACAATGATTTTAACTTCATGCATGAATATGTAGCTTTAACTTACCAGTAAAAGTGTAAAGGTGTAAAAGTTCTCGGCAAAAGAAAGCGAACTGTACCGCTTTCCACCCTCGGTTTGGCATGTTCAGCACCGGTTCATCTCAAATCTGATGGCGCATTCGCATCTATAATATGGTTTTTTGAAAATAACAACACGTGAAACAGACAGAGTTCGGCTAATGCATGTTTTCATAAAGGGACTGTGGTATTACTTACCAGTCATATGGTTCATAATGTCTAGAGATGTTCTTCGACAGGAGTTTGCTCCATCTCTAGTGCACGGCCATCAGCCAGGAAGAATCCACGCACATTAGTCACAAATATTTAGTAGCCTATACAATGCCAGGTTTATTAGAAATAAACTACAGCAGAGGTGAAATGCAGAATAGAAAAAGAGTAATATACAGATATGCAAAACAATTATCCTAAAATAACAGAATTTACATTTTTAGGTTTACTTATTTAGTAATACTAATACAGTGTAAACAATAAAAGCCTTTTTAAAAGAACAGAAAATGTGTGCGTATATATATATATATATATCGCAAAAGAAAATTACAAATGCATGGTGATATATATTTAGGTTAAAATTAATTAGCTTACTTCCAAACAAAACTATCAAAATATCTCATCCACACATAAGATGTGATTTTAAAAGCCCCAACTTCCACAAACAAGAGCTCAAGTCTATAGTTAACCTGTCTATAGTTAACCTGTCTATAGTTAACCTGTCTATAGTTAAAGCTGCACTGTGTACCTTTTTTAGTTTATTCTTAGCTAAAAACACTTCGTTCTTTCAAAAATATATGTGCTCATTAATGTATATTTACTTCTTTCAAGTAATAAAGTATTCTCGTAAGTTTATAATATGCCATTGAAAATACATACGGGTGAGGGGTTCGAATGGGGGTCGCCATGTTGCCCCTCCATCTTGAAAGTACATTAGCCAAAGAGGGACATACCCGTAAATTCAAGCTTCGCCTTTGGCGTTTGAACACTCGATGGCACCGTGTTGAATGTGAAGAGGGGGATTGCTTGAGACTGCTGTATGAAAACCTGAAAGCCTTTTTGAAAGTCTGTTGCTGATGGAGGATCACTCTTATTCTCCAGGAGATGAACAGAGTCGACAAGGAAGCCAAAAAGAGAATTAAGACGCAACACAACAGGCAAATCAACACTAATGGTGCGTTCACACCGGACGCGATTCGCGCGAGTGATTTACATGTTAAGTCAATGCAGAGACGCGAAATGGCATTCTGCGGCGCGAATGACGCAAATTGTGCGTTATGAACGCGTGATTCGCGCGAATCGCTCAAGTTGAAAAATCTGAACTCTGGCGGATATTTCGCGCCGCGTTAACCAATCACGAGCTTGCTCTAGTAGTGACGCATTTACAAGCGGAGGCAGAAATCCCAACAACAATGGAGGACAAGATAATCGTGGCCGTATGTGGAGACCCGGAGCTGATGATACATCATCCTATCACTACAGGAACAGGAATAAAAGGAATAAAGGAATAAAAAGGATCTTGCTTGGAAGAAAGTGAGTTATTGTGAGCCAAGTGAGCCATTTCACAACGAGACAGGAGCAGAAAAAAAGAGTCAGAGCCAGCGGCAAATGTGAGAAGGACTAGCCGAGGAAAGGCAGGTCTCGCCGGGTAAACGAGCGCTGAGCGCCGCTGATCCCCTGGATCTCACAACTCCGAAAACGCCAGATAAAATGCTCAAATAGGCACTCTTTTTATAAATTAACCACAGATTTGACCTTTAAAGGTCCCGTTCTTCGTGATCCCATTGTTCAAACTTTAGTTAGTGTGTAATGTTGCTGTTAGAGCATAAATAATACCTGTAAAATGATAAAGCTCAAAGTTCAATGCCAAGCGAGATATTTTATTTAACAGAAGTTCCCTTTCAAATCCTACAGCGAACGGCCGACTTGAACTACATCCTGGTACTTCCTTCTTTAATTACGTCAGTAGAGCAGTAGAACAGACTAACCTCCGCCCACAAGAAAACGCGAAAAAAGAAGGCGTGGTCTTGTTGCTGTCCCACGTGGAGAAAAGGAAGTGTTGCGTGGAGAAGAGGAAGTGTCGCGTGGAGAAGAGGAAGTGTTGCGTGGAGAAGAGGAAGTGTTGCGTGGAGAAGAGGAAGTGCTGCGTTTGAGTGTGTTTGTCGCCATGTCGTCGAGACGCTGTTATTTTCATCCCGGAGTCAAATCACCTTTGTTTGGCTTTCCCAGGGACGCTGTAGAGATTATTAAGCGCGTATATATCTCCCGTTAAGAGGCGTGACCTTTCCACGTGCGATAAGCTGCGGTCGAATCACAACACAGGAACCGCTGGCACAATCAGAACTCGTTACGTATTTCTGAAGGAGGGACTTCATAGAACAGGAACTCATCAGCTGTTTTTAGGACAGTGAAAACACCGGTGTACAGATGAGTAAACTGTGTTAAAAATACAGTTTTTTTTTACACGCGAAACATGAACACATGTTATATTGCACACTGTAAACACAATCAAAGCTTCAAAAAAACACGCAGAACGGGACCTTTAAACAACTATATTATCGCCTGAAAAAGTCTTTAAACTACGTTTTGTCTCACATTAATAGTAGTATTTTTTACAAAAAAGACGTAAAGTGACCGAGACGAGCTGGCTCATCTAGAAGTCCCTCCCATGACGCGAATTCGCGTCTGTTGTGTAGTTGTCACACGCGAATTTCACGCGCCAATGAAACGAGTAAACTCAAAATGTTCAAGCGTTCACCTTCGCGCGATTAGCGCGAATCGCGTCCGGTGTGAACGCACCATAATGGACGAGGTCGAACTGGAAGCCATGTTAATCTTGGACTAAATCGGCCACCGTAGGAGTTAAAACGAAATCGGAATTGGGAGGAACAGAAACTAATATTTACTGGATGGTCATATACCTTTTCACCGCTAGATGGGGGAAAATATCACACAGTGTAGCTTTAACGTTAGCATAACGGTTGCAACAGTAGATGCTAAAGGACTTTTTCCGAAGACACTAAACCATTTCTATAAAGTAATATTCAACGCAAGCGTGTCATTTACATGAAAGAAAGTGTCAGTAACATTTGTATGGACTATTTGTGTAATTGTAGGCACTAAACTAACCTGAAATTATGAAAATAACAATGAGAGACGGAGATTTGCAGCTTGTCTCTTGTCAGTTGAGTTGAGGCTCCGTTTCCATGGTAACGCCCTCTGAGCCAGTTCAAATGTTCAGTGCGCGCGCCCGTTAAAACACGTATAAGTCACGTAGCATTTACATAAATGCCAAATTGATGGAATGAATTATTTGATAATCAGATCAAATGTCCTGAAACTTGATGCATTGAGTGGATAGCAGGCCTGTGAACCTAGCCTACATCAAACTGTAAACTGAATGAGAATAAAGCAGTATTAAGAATGTAAAACTATTTTGAAGTCAGATATAGGTTATAATAGGCTATACATAAGGCATTAATTTATTTTTTCTCATACTGTATATGTACAATTACAGATGTAACATGAAGCTTATGTTCTATGTATTTTTTTTACATATATTTTTTAAAAGCATTTCAATATATTTAACAGTGCACTTCACATATAGCTAAATGTGAATATATTACATATGGGTGCAATTAAAATGAATTTATTAATAGGCTATATAAGTGCTCCGGTTTATTATGGTCTAATGGTGTTTAAAATACTGTGATATTTTATGGATGGCATATTACTGAATGTGATTGTTAAATGTTCAGAAATAGATGTACTAATACACAGCACAAGCGTTTTCATAGAGATATGGCCACTAGGGGCGATTCTTGCTGGATTTCTGCCAGATCATACAGTAGGCGATATGTTTATATATGGTTTGCGAACGTACTGCTTATACACACATCATTTATTTGCTGGTTGTGCGATGACACGTAACTTGAAACCATTTCTACAACAATCTATTTCTTCACTTGCTTTAATAGACGGACTAATTATGTTTATGGCTATATTAGGACTATGTGGTCCGAAACAGACGCGCGTCTTTGGCTAAATTTGGACCAAATCTGACGGACCAAACAGAGCCCAGTTTTCAACGTCTTTTTTTGGGCTAAATTTGGACCAAATCTGACGGACCAAACAGAGCCCAGTGTAGTAACGTCAGTTCGTGTGGGAAGAAGGAGGCGGGAACCGGCGAACATTTAAAACGTTTAATCAAAAATAAACAGAAAATAAAATGGCGGCGGCAGCCCCTCACGGACGACTGCCGCCTACACACAAACAAACACAAAATGAAAATAAAAAGCTGCAGCCCCTCACGGTCGACTGCAGCATACACATAATAAAACGTAAATAAAACACAACACAAAATCCAGGCCTGGTCCTCTCTCGTCCCTCACTGTCGTCGCTCTTCCTTTATACTCCCTCACTCCTCCGCGAGAGCCGAGATCGCTGCGGCGCGCAGCTGGCGCTCATCCTCCCTAATGAGCGCCGCCTCGTCCCGCCCTCACGGTCCCTCGGCCTCGCTGCCCGCCACACCCAGTTTTCAACGTCTTTTTTTGGGCTAAATGAAGGCTATGACGGGCCGACTTGATTTAGCCCAAAAAACAACGTCCAAAAGACGTCTGGTGCTGGGTGGGATGGTTTTACTACAAATAAAACCAAAAAAACATGGTTATTGTAGTAAAACCATGGTAACCGCAAATTAACCATGGTTTTGCTTCTCTAACCATAGTTTAACCATGATATTTGTGCTAAAACTGTAGTTATATAAATGGTATTCAATTAGCCAAAAAACCATGGTTACTAAATTTTTACTACAATAAAACCATGGTTAGTTTTCGTAAGGGACGTACGTCTGCAAGATGTCTGTTAAAGATCTGGAAAGCATCTCCTGTTTACAAACATCTGCTAGACGTCTTTAAGATGCCAGTTTTTCATACATTCTAAATCATAATCATCTTAAAGACATTGTTTAAACGTCTATTTGACATCTGACAGGAAACGACGTATTGCAGATGAGCAAACACTCTATAAAATACGTCTTCCAGATGTAAACACACACATCAAATCGACGTCTCCGAGATGTATGTGTGCTATCTGGGTAATGACAAAAATATAAATTTTGGCTGAACCCTTTAAACTAATAAACTTTGTCAGAACTTTGAGAAAACCTTAAAGCTAAAGTTATTTTGTTAAATAAATTTATTTTGCTCTTTTTGTGTTATCATATATTATTGTTCTTTTGTTTATTCTTCAGTTTGTTCACTCTTTCATTCGGTCTCTTGCACTTTCATACTTTTTCTGTTTTGTTTTTTTAGATCCACAGCTCTCACACAGTGACGTGTGTTTACAATGTACGCATTACTAAATTTATGTCCATTATTATTGTTTATTTTATATTGTATTTTCTTGAAATCACGACACTAAACATGCAGTTAACAAATGATAGACACTCTCAGAGAATGATGTTAAGTCTATGTTAAATATATAATGTAATAATAATCTATAAGCCAAGGCATATTCAACTTCACTCATTCCCTTCACCTTGAAAGCAAATATGATCCATGAGTCCCAGTGCACTGAAATATTTCATGAAAGTACTTACTATTTTGACGTTTGTTCTTTGTTTATATATTGTGTTTTCTCCTTTATGTCGCAGCCTGAAAAACACTTACAGCTGAACTTTGTGTAAAGTGTGTGTGTCGTCTAACAGGTTTTTCTGGATTCGGCCCATGACCGACTCTGACTGGATAGAGAAAATAAATCACAGAACAGCAAAATCATATGAATCCAATGTGCACATATGTTCTCAAACACACACATATACTGTGTGAAATATACAGGGTAAGATTGAGTGAGATGAAGCTGCTTTTAAATGATCCTCTTGGGCATTAGGGGTGTGACGAGTCTCGAGCCACGAGATCTCGCGATATTAAAACATGACAATATAAGTTTCTCCTCGAGGTGAAAAGCTGTCTCGTGACATCAGCATGAGGGAGTTGGGTTTGTCCTTTTACAGCGCTTGCATTATATTGTGCTGTCTTTACTGCATATGATAATTCATACTCAGAAAGTAGAACTGAAGTGACATTCATTACAAGATGATTAGAGGTTAAAACATTACAACATGGACCGATGTTGTTGTTGTTATGTTAGTCACTTTAATAAACGTCATCAGCATGAGCTAGTGCTGAACAAATAGAGCGAGATGAACCGCACTTTGGTCATTGTGGTCTTTATAGGCTACACTAAAGAGAAAGGAAAACATGAAAACGCGTCACATGACCCCTTTAATACTTTAATACAAATGTGATACAACTATTATTATAAACATGATTATACACTCAAGCTTCCAGTGTTTGTAAATTAATCTTTCATTAGTCTTTGTCTCCCTCTGCTGGTCCAACACAAACACATTCAGGCTCTATTATTCTCTCTGTAACAAAACACAGACCTTTTGAGTTTATACTGTGTGTTTATAGAAATAAAATGGTTCATCTGTGAATGAGAAACTGTGATTGGCTGCTGTGAAATAAAAGGTGTTTCACTGCCGCCTCATCAGGTCTGTCAGAGGATCGCTGAAATCTAAATGAAGTCTTAATTTATAACAGTGAAGTCACTGCATCTTCAGTCTCTGTTGATTCTGTTGACTGAGTCTCTGTAGTGGATCCTTATTCACCATCAGATGATCAGCACAACATCAGACTCTCCTCTGACGGATAAATCCTAAAATAAAACACACACACAGTCACATATGCAGTGTGAGACATTACGTCTGTCACATCTTTTCATAAGAAAACTGAGCACTAACTAGATAAGCTTTATTAATTCATTCTCAAACATGATAATATAGCTTCTATCTGATGCTCAAAGTCTCTTTAGAAAATCAAAAGGTCATGAAAGGTCACTCACACAACGGACAGCTGATACAGAACCAGCAGAAATGATCATTACACTCCACTACACATTTACTTTTATTTCTAGTGAGTAAAACAGCCATTTGAACTTTAAATTAAAATATGATGATGGAAACTGTTACAAACTATTGTTACCTTAGTGACTCCAGTTTATAATGTGGATCCTTCCTCAGATCAGAGAGCAGCTTCACTCCTGAGTCTCCTAGATAATTCTCAGACAGATCCAGTTCTCTCAGGTGTGAGGGGTTTGATCTCAGAGCTGAAGCCAGAGCAGCACAACCTTCATCTGTGACACCACAACTATACAACCTGTAGAGAACAATGACACACATTAAGTCTATCTCCAAAGCTAAACATGACCACTTAAACAAAAATAAATAAATAACAATGCTGTCAATATGAAATATATATAAATACTCATTAGTTCACAAGTTTCAGTCACATGACTTTTTTGTTGCGACCTTTGTGTAGCCTCTGCTTGATGAGCGGAAAGATGTCACACACCAAAATAGCGCACCTCACCACCGACGAAAAGCAACGATATGTAAATAAAATAGATACTTTAGGATTGTCATACCCATGTCATTATACACATTTGTGTCCTGATATTTCACAAAAACATGCCCACACACACACACACACACACAGATATGCGTGAGAGTGTGTTACTGTGTTTGTGACTGTTTGCGTTTGTGAGTGTGTGTGTGACTGTGTGTGAGAGAGTGTGTGCGTTACTGTGTGTGTATGAGAGTGAGAGAGAGAGAAAGAGAGAGAGAGAGTGAGTGTGACTGTGTGTGTGTGTGTGTGTATGTGTTACTG
>CM042247.1:4138650-4198650 GCA_023566225.1 Romanogobio albipinnatus | reverse complement strand
AAACTGATTTCTCCAGAACATTTTTCTTTATGCTGCTTCCCTGACCTAGACCAGGGACGTAACATAATTGGGGGCTCGTCTGCTGTTTGCGAATAACAAACTGATTTTTTTTTATTTGCATACGTTGAAAGGGAAGTCATCCGCAACCCTTCTTGTGGCTATATGTGAGGTAAGTCATTGAATTCTATTCTTTGTCTGGCTGTTCTCTTTTGGTGTGGGAGAGAGTAAGTGGGAATATGGAATTTGATTTGACCGAGTTTACGCTAGCTCCAAGCACAGAACAGTTTGATCGTTGTAGAAAAGATGATCTCTTTAAGATTGCTAATTTTTTTTAAAGTAGAAGTTCCTCGCTATGCATCCAAGCAAACGGTTAAAACGATATTGTATAACGAATTGGTGCAGCAACAAATTTTGCCTGAGGAGTCAGGGTTAGGAAACGTCCAGGAGGGAGCTGCTGCGCTGGCGGAGGCCGACGAGAAGCACTCTCCTGCTTTGCTTTCTCCTGTACGCCCCAGCGGTCCGTTGTTTGTGCCTCAAAGTACCCCATTGGTAACAGCAGGCACCGATCCACTGATTGCGTTAAAACTAAAAGAATTGGAGCTAAAGGTAAAGACGGAGGAGAAAGAGACTAAGAAGCTCCGGCTGAGAGAACTAGAGCTGGAAATGGAAAAGGATGCGCGACTTCGGGGGGTTCGCGGTCGGTCTCAACCGGCTTTGAGCTCACAGGGGGGTTCACCTGCTTTTCCCTCGTTCGCTCAGCTGCCTTCGGTCCCTGCGCCGGGTTCTCTGGGTCCCGCTCCAATCCCAGATGTGAGTTTTCCCTTATTTGATGTGAGTAAGCATATTAATTTGGTACCTCCTTTCCGAGAAGCGGAGGTCGATTCGTACTTCACGGCTTTTGAGCGTGTCGCCGCCACATTGCAATGGCCTAAAGAGATGTGGGCTCTGCTATTGCAATGTAAGTTGGCCGGGAAAGCCCAAGAAGTATGTTCAGCATTACCGATAGAGAAAAGTCTGGACTATGACGTGATCAAGGCAACTGTTCTGCGTGCTTACGAGTTAGTGCCAGAAGCTTATAGACAAAGATTTAGGGCCTTGAAGAAAACTGACAGACAAACATTTGTGGAGTTTGCGAGGGAAAAACAAACCCTTTTTGAAAAATGGTGTATGGCATGTAAAGTAAACACTGTTGAGGACTTAAGAGAATTAATTTTGTTGGAGGATTTTAAAGGTAGTGCTCAAGAAAACTTGGTGGTATATTTGAATGAACAGAAAGTGACAACTCTCTCAGCAGCCGCCGTACTTGCTGATGAGTTCGTTTTGACCCACCGAACTGTTTTTTTTCCAGCAGGGAGGTTTGACAAAGTAGCTGTCCATGGTGCTGAAATGCAGGGGAGGGGAGGACGAGATGTTAATGCCAGGTATAACCGAGGTGGTGGGGCGTATGGAGGAGGCAGATTTGCGAAAAGTCGATCTAGTGATGGGCGAGTCTGTTTCTATTGCCTGGATGGGGGTCATCTGATCGCTGATTGCGAAGCTTGGAAAAATAAAAATCTGTCAAGCAAGCCTAAAACTGTAGGTTTTGTGAATTCGGTCTCACCCATTTCTCCCTCGTCTGGTTACGAACCGTTTATGTTACGTGGGGGTGTAGCATCCAATAGTGAAGATGACGCTATACACATCTCCATGTTACGAGACACGGGAGCAGCCCAATCGCTCATTGTAAGCAATGTGCTAAAGCTGAACTCAAAGAGACTTATACTGGTACTGACGTTTTACTCCGCGGCGTGGGAGCCGATTGTATAAAAGTTCCTCTACACAGACTTTTTCTGAGGTCAGACTTGGTAACTGGGTATGTGAATGTGGCTGTGTGCACACAACTCCCGGTGGATGGAGTTGAGTTCATCTTAGGGAATGACCTGGCTGGCGGTCAAGTGTTTGCCCTGCCGATTGTGGTAGAAAACCCAGGGGAAGTTAGCGATGTGCCTCATGAATTTCAGGATGTCTTCCCTGCGTGTGTGATAACGCGAGCACAAGCTCGTAAGTTTAACGATGTGGTGAACTTGTCAGACTCATTTATGATTTCACCTGATGTGAGTAAACCGTTTTCTGAACCAGAAAAGTGTGCCTTTCGTCTTGAAATTCCCTTGCAGATTGGTCACGAGCAGCTAGCCGCCGCGCAGAACGCAGACCCGACGCTATCAGGTTGTATTGCTGCTGCAACGGGTGATCAAGGCGGTGATTCTAAGGTAACATATTTCTGGGAAAATGAAATTCTGATGCGTAGATGGGAAGCTGAGGATAGTGTGTGTCAGATCGTAGTTCCGAAGGATTACCGTAGTCAGATAATGGAGTTGGCGCATGATAATGTTCTTTCAGGACATTTAGGAATCAGGAAAACGTACGCACGAGTGTTACGTTATTTTTTCTGGCCAGGATTAAAATCTGATGTGTCTGATTACTGCCGTTCATGTCATGTTTGTCAGATGGTGGGAAAACCTAACCAGAAGATACCCCTTGCGCCGCTGCATCCGATACCGATAATAGGGGAACCATTCGAACGTATAATTATCGACTGTGTAGGCCCATTGCCGAAATCCAAGTCCGGGCATCAATACATCCTAACCCTTATGTGTGCGGCTACGCGTTTTCCAGAGGCCGTTCCTATGCGCAACATTAAAGCTAAAGCCGTGGTAAAGGAGTTGATAAAATTTTGCTCAGTTTTTGGTTTGCCAAAAATTATCCAAACAGACCAAGGTTCCAATTTTACGTCAACACTGTTCTCACAGGTTCTTAAGGAACTTGCAGTTAAGCATCAATTATCCAGCGCTTATCATCCTGAGAGTCAGGGCGCGCTCGAGCGTTTCCACCAAACACTCAAAACCATGCTGCGCGCGTTTTGTGTGGAAACGGGTCGAGACTGGGATGAGGGTTTACCGATGCTTATGTTCGCTATTCGTGAGACTGTGCAGGAGTCGCTAGGTTTTTGTCCTGCTGACTTGGTGTTCGGTCATACTGTGCGTGGACCGCTAAAATTGTTAAAAGAGAAAATACTGGAAGAGAATTCATCTCCAGTATCCGTGCTTGAATACGTGAGTCAAGTTCGTGAGCGATTACGTCGTGTGGGTGAAATCGCTAAGAAAAATCTGACTGCAGCTCAAAGCAAAATGAAAAGTACCTATGACGCACGCAGTGTGAATAGGGGTTTTCAGCCTGGTGACTCTGTTCTTGTTCTGCTCCCAATTCCTGGTTCGCCGCTACAGGCAAGATTTTCAGGACCATACGCAGTCGATGCTAAATTGAATGAGACGAATTATAATATTCGCACCCCAGACCGTAAACACAAGACTCGGATCTGTCACATAAATATGCTCAAGCCATATGTGAAACGAGCAGAGGTAAACACGGAGTCTGTACCTGTGGCTGCTGTGACAAAACTGTCTTCCGTCACATGTGAAGCTGATGATTTAGGCGTTTGCGTTGAAACCGCATTATGTGCACGACTGTCAAATTCAGAATTTTTGCTGAATATTGAAAGTCAATTAGAGTGTCTTTCTGTGGGAAACCGCAAAAACATTGTATCGCTGATTCACGAGTTTCCTTCATTATTCTCAGACAACCTCTCGCAAACCAATGTTCTCTTCCACGATATTGATGTAATGAATGCTGCACCTATCAAGCAACACCCATATCGTGCGAACCCATTAAAAAAAGAGATTATGAGAAAAGAAGTAAATTACATATTAGAACAGGGATTAGCAACACCCAGCTTAAGCCCTTGGAGTTCGCCCTGTCTCTTAGTACCAAAATCGGACGGTACCTTCAGATTTTGCACCGACTACAGAAAGGTAAACAGTGTAACCAAACCCGACTCATTTCCTTTACCGCGGATAGAGGATTGTATAGACCGTGTTGGTTCTGCATGTTTTGTGACCAAATTAGACCTGTTAAAAGGTTACTGGCAGGTACCTCTGACAGCTCGTGCGTCAGAAATTTCTGCATTTGTCACGCCGGATGATTTTCTCCAATATTCCGTTATGGCTTTCGGAATGCGGAACGCTCCAGCCACTTTTCAGCGCTTGATGCAAAAGGTATTGTCTGGTGTAAAAAATTGTGAAGCGTATCTAGATGATGTGGTGGTTTATTCTAGCTCCTGGGAAACCCATGTACGATCATTACGGGAAGTGTTCATTCGTCTGTCAAATGCTTCTCTAACTATCAACTTGGCTAAGTGCGAGTTTGGGAAAGCAACGGTCACATATCTGGGTAAACAAGTGGGCCAAGGTCATGTACGACCCATTGATGCTAAGGTGACGGCAATTTTGGAGTTCCCTGTCCCTAAAACAAAGAGAGAACTGCGTCGTTTTTTGGGAATGGTTGGGTATTACAGGGGATTCTGTAAGAATTTTGCTACGGTTGTGTCTCCCCTTACAGACTTGCTAAGTTCATCCAGGGTTTTTCGCTGGAATGCAGATTGTGAGGTTGCATTTAAGGCTGCCAAAGATCTTCTATGCAACGCCCCAGTCCTCTCCGCCCCTAATTTCACTCGTCCATTCAAATTGGAAGTGGACGCAAGTGCTTTCGGAGCAGGTGCTGTGTTGATTCAGGAAAGTGAAACAGGAATTGATCATCCAACAAGCTATTTTTCGAGAAAATTTTCAGGAGCACAACGCAACTACAGTACAATCGAGAAAGAAGCCCTCGCATTACTCCTAGCCCTTCAACATTTTGAAGTTTATATTGGTGGAAGTTCTGTACCAGTGGTAGTATACACTGACCATAACCCCCTAGTCTTCCTTTTGCGAATGTCTAACTCAAATCAAAGGCTGATGCGGTGGGCATTAATGGTTAAAAATTTCAACCTGGAAATACGCCACAAGAAGGGTAGTGAGAATGTATTGGCAGACGCTCTTTCCCGTGTCTATCAAAGTTAATTTATTTGTATCAGATGTGTCAAAACGAAAGAATCCTTGTTTTGACTTTTGATGGGTGGGAGTGTTACGTCAGGGGACGTATTGTTGTTTTTCCTTCCCCTCCCTGTCTGTAGAGACGTGTGTGTGCGCGTCTCTCTCTCTCTTTCTCTCTCTCGCTCTCTCAGGTAGCTCCGCCTTGATTGGACGTATTGGAGACGTACCCAGCGATTGGTGGACTGGAATGGAACGATCCTTTGAAAGAACGCCCGGGATGTGGACGTGGCAGAGGGGAGAGTGTTATTGCTGGCGGCGTTGTAGCTAGTATCGAGAGAGTAACTGTTGTTGTTGGCTTGTGATCAGCTAAATCGTGTCTGGTTGTCACTAATTCTGATTTACTTCTCTAAAGCCCTTTTACCTTGTCCATACTGTTTTCACTTGTTTATTATTATCTTTTTTTTGTTTCTTTCCCGTGGCAGTTGTGTTGCCATCCCTCTGTAAATATTGTATATATAACTTTTCTGGATTACTGAAGCGGTAGGGGTTGGGTGCCTTTTATTTTGTGTAAATCTTTTCTCCTGTGTTGAGCTAGCCAGGAAGTTAGGTTAAGATCACTGTATTTTCTTTTTCTTTCTTTTACAGGGTTTAGTTAGCAATAAACTGGGGTTTAGTCAGTGGCCGTTTTGTTTATTGTGTTGGCCTTTCCCGGCCCTGAACAATTGCTTCAATTATCCGTTGTAACGAAACTTAACGAAAAAAAAAGAAAGAGAAACAATAAAACGAAATTATTGTTTAAACTGATTTCTCCAGAACATTTTTTCTTTATGCTGCTTCCCTGACCTAGACCAGGGACGTAACAAGTGTGTGTTTGTGAGTGTGTATGTGTGAGTGTGTCTGTGTCTGACTGTGTGTGTGTGTGCGTGTGTGTGTATATGAGTGAGTGTGAGTGTGTGTGTGTGTGACTGTGTGTGTGTGTGTGTGTGTGTGTGTGTGTGTGAGTGTGAGAGAGTGTTTCTCATTTCTCATCAAGTTTCAGTTTTTCATTGAGTGTGTGTGTGTGTGTGTGACTGTTTGTGTTTGTGTGTGACTGTTTGTGTTTGTGTATCTGTGTGTGTGACTGTGTATGTGACTGTGTGTGTGACTGTATGTGTGTGTGTGTGACATTTTCATGACTTTTAGGCAAATATTCATGACCTTCCATGAAACGTCTGTGTGTGTAAAATAAGAATAAAATCCATGTTCAAATGTCAAATCACAGCATATCTGAACTAATTAACGACAAGCTCTATGGTTTAATACACAATAAACGCTGACACACCAGTGAGACGGTCAGATAAAACACTGACCCTAGCAATGGATGAACACACATCAATGGGAGGCAACAATGATAAATAAGTGAATAAAAGTGTCCAGAAACACTGACAGGAATTTTTCCCGTTCTCGGTCGCGCGCCACCGGTTTAAAAGAGCTCTTCTGATTGGCCAAAATTCTCTGCTCTCTGAACCGCTGCCTCACAGATGCTCAAATCTCTTTTGCTCCACATTTGGCGAAGTATATGTAGCAGAAGTGAGAGCGCGCGGAACGTGTCACTTGAAGGCGAAAAACTGTGTCCGTCTGTGTCCGTGTGTGTGTGAGAGAGTGAGTGAGTGTGTATGTGTGTGTGTGAGAGTGTGTGTCCGTGAGTGCGTATGTGCTTGTTTGTTTGTGAGTGTGTGTGTGTGTGTGTGTGTGTGTGTGTGTCCGTGAGTGTGTGTGTGTGTGTGTCTGACTGTTGGTGAGTGTGTCCGTACACATTTCCATTTTAATTTTAGGCAAATATTCATGACCTAACGTGTTGTAAAACAATAGTCTACCACTGAGTCACATACAAAACTTGTGTGTGTTTACTCATGGTTTATGAGGACATGATTTGGTTTAATGAGGACTATGAATAATCTTGAATTATTCATGAAGAATGTTAAAAGAATGTTTAAAAGAGCTCTTCTGATTGGCCAAAATTCTCTGCTCTCTGAACCGCTGCCTCACAGATGCTCAAATCTCTTTTGCTCCACATTTGGCGCAGTATATGGAGCAGAAGTGAGAGCGCGCGGAACTTGTCACTTGAAGGCGAAAAACTGCGTTTGAGACTCGCAGCAGCAGATCCAGCAGCTGTAGTGATTGGACTTGTGATTGTGTTAGAAAAATATCCAGGAAAAGAAATGCATTTGTGACCAAATATTCTACAAGTGTGCAACTCTCATTGCATGGATTCACATATTCATTTGCGGATGTGCAAAATGTGTCTGTGACTTCACATTTTTGATGCGGGTGTGTGAATGTGTTTTGCCCCATATTCACTGCAGCAACTGGAGCAGAAGTGTGTGTGTGTGTGTGTGTGTATGAGTTTCTTCACGTGTGATTCGTAGAACAGGATTTGTGCACCTGCAGTGAAGAGTGTGTGAAGGTGTAACTGTTGCGTTGTGTTTGTAGGTGAGAAAAAAAAATCTACAAGTTTACAACTCCTAAAATATTTTTCTCTGTGACTTCAAATTTATTGGTACACATGTGTGGATATGATCTACAGCTACACACTCCACTCTCACGCCTGTTCAGCTGTTTTGCACCAATAATACCTTCATACATAACTTGGGTCTAGCACGAGTGTAAGCGAACTTAAACATTTATTCTATTACATAAATATTTTGAAACACATTAATAAATTAAAACTATTAATAAAATAATTATGAAATATATAAAATAAGTATATGCCAACACTTTTATATGACCTAATAAATAAATATAGACTGTAAGCATTGAAATAAATGATTGTGATTTTTTTTATTATTATTTTGTTAATCTGTTATTTTAAATCTTCCATAAAATAAGATTAAATATTTTTTTAAAGTGCAAAAACATAATTCATGCATTAGAGGGTTAAGAATAAATTCAATTATAAAATTCACAGTGTGACGTGTAGGTGACGCTCATTTGCAATCACGCCACCGGCCTTGCACCGTTCTCTCACGGCTCTCGCCGCCCTGCTCGTCACACACAGAGACTCAGTTTCATGTCAGAGTCACGTATGATCTTACCACATTGTCTCCAGTTTACAGTGAGGATTCTCCAGTCCAGCAGAGAGCAGCTTCACTCCTGAGTCTCCTAGATTATTCCAGCCCAGATGCAGATCTCTCAGGTGTGAGGGGTTTGATCTCAGAGCTGAAGCCAGAGCAGCACAACCTTCATCTGTGACACCACACTTACTCAACCTGTAGAGAACAATGACACACATTAAGTCTATCTCCAAAGCTAAACATGACCACTTAAACAAAATGAATAAATAACATAATACTGTCAATATGAATATATATAAATACTCATTAGTTCATGTTGTTAAAATTAGGGATGCACCGAATCCAGATTTTTGGGGTTTGGCCGAATACCGAATCCACTGGTTAAGGTTCGGCCGAATCCGAATCTGAATACCGAATCCTACTCCCATCCTCAGTCCATTATCACAGTAAACACATTAAAAAAGTAAACAACGTCCACAGCAGTGTAGGGATGCTATTGACCATTTAACCGTTAACCGAAAGTAAGAACTTTGACTGATTAATACTATCAGTTAAACGGTTTAAATGTTTTTAACGCTTTTTTTTTTTTTTGATGCATCTGTATGCGTGAGTGTGTGTCTGTGTGTGTGTGTGCGCCTGTCTGTCTGTGTGTGTGTTCGTGAGTGTGTGTGTTCGTGAGTGCGCATGTGTGTGACTCTGTGTGTGTGTGTGCGCATGTGTGACTGTGTGTGTGTTTATGAGTGTGTATGTGACTGTGTGTGTGTGTGTGAGTGTGTGCCCGTTAGTGCGTATTTGTTTGTGAGTGTTTGTGTGTGTGTGTGTCTGTGTCCGTGTGTGTGTGTGTGTGTGTGTGAGAGAGTGAGTGAGTGTGTTCGTGAGTGTGTTTGTGTGTGTGAGAGTGTGTGTCCGTGAGTGCGTATGTGCGTGTTTGTTTGTGAGTGTGTGTGTGTGTGTGTGTGTGTGTGTGTGTGTGTGTGTGTGTGTGTGTCCGTGAGTGTGTGTGTGTGTGTGTCTGACTGTTGGTGAGTGTGTCCGTACACATTTCCATTTTAATTTTAGGCAAATATTCATGACCTAACGTGTTGTAAAACAATAGTCTACCACTAAGTCACATACAACACTTGTGTGTGTTTACTCATGGTTTATGAGGACATGATTTGGTTTAATGAGGACTATGAATAATCCTGAATTATTCATGAAGAATGTTATGAATATATTCGTTCCAGTGAAATCAAAAAACAAAATGCACACAAAATGCAACGTGTCCATGCTCTTAATATACAATCATTGATGAACATCTTTGATTTTAATGAGGAAGAAAAAAACGATATGAGAGCGGATTAGAACGCTTGAGCCGGTTTACTAAAACTCTGCCATCAGACCACCTGGGAACTCACACGTTTATAGCGGATCTATGCATTTAATCACTCATGCCAAGAATCTGAGACTAATAATATATTTGACACAAATTAATGCAAATATTGTTTGCAAATAATAGATTATTTCCCAACTAGACCTAGAGTTTCGTTCACGGTTCTGTTTGACCTGTTACGGCCTTGCTTTGAATTAGTCTATTATTTTAAATACAATTCAAATTAATTTCTATAGGCTATATTTAAAAAACTAGAGTAGGCCTAAGAGAAGCCCATGTTCAGAAGAAGCGTTCATGTTGAAGAACTGTTAATAATAAAGATTGAGAAGATTGGATCAGTTTTGTGGAATACTTGATGCGGCCCAGCCTGACCCAGAGTCTGCCTCCAGCAGCCCTCAGGTAAATCCAGTTTGAGACCCTGCTTTATGACCAAGGTCATTAAATACCAGCCGCTCTTAAACACCCTCTCAGAGATCGTTATCGGCTCGACTACTCGTGTTCATATTCGGCGGCTTAGGACACACACATAGGCTGGTGGTGAGAGGGCCAAACGGCTGGAGAAGTACTGTGCCCTGTGTGCTATCATAGACAGCCGCCATCTATGTGGAGACGCTGCTACTGATACCCAGAACACCTGAGAGATGTGTGTGTGTGTGTGTGTGTGTGTGTGTGACTGTGTGTGTGTAGATCTGTGTGTGCCACTGGGCCATGATTGTGTACATGTATTTAACTGCACCTATAATGTTTATGCCCCTGTAAATCATTTATTTTAAGTGGACTTAAATAAATTGTTAAAATGTGTGACTGTGTTTATGTATGTGTGTGTGTGTGTGTGTGTGTGTGTGTGACTATGTGTGTGCGACTGTGTGTGTGTGTGATTATGTGTGTGTGACCGCTTGTGTTTGTGAGTGTGTGTGACTGTGTGTGAGTGTGTGAGAGAGTGTGTGACTGTGTCTATGTGTGTGATTGTTTGTTTGCGTGTCTGTGTGTGTGTGTGTGATTATGTGTGTGTGACCATTTGTGTTTGTGTAAGCGTGTGTGTGAGAGAGAGAGAGAGAGAGAGAGAGTGTCTGTTTTTTTGTCTGTGTCAGTGTGTGTCTGTTCGTGAGTGTGTGTGTGTGTGTGTGTGTGACTGAGTTTGTATGCGTGTGTGACTGAGTGTGTATGCGCGCGCGTGTGTGTGTGTGTGTGTGTGTGTGTGTGTGTGTGCGCGTGTGCGAGAGAGAGAGAGAAAAAAGTTTCTCATTTCTCATCAAGTTTCAGTTTTTCATTCATCTCACTGGAAAACCATCAGTCATTAACAAGATAACGGCCCTATTTGAGTTCCCCAAAAACAGCCGAGTTCATGTTTTAATTTCTGCAGTTTACACCGATACAAACTGCGACTGCCAGACGTTCCCCAATGCCAGGGGCAGAAATGAACTTTTCCATTACAGGGCTCCTTGCGATTGATTTCCAGGAGCATTTTATTCATTTATAAGTGCAGTTTTGAACGATTACCTGTGTTGTCGTTTGTCAAATACTTCAATGTAACCAATGACTTAAATCAATCAGAATACTATATAGACTGTTAACAATAACTAAAGCCATCTTTACACTGCAAAGGTGGAACAGAAGCTGCATCTGAAATAGCAGAAATGTTCATTTACAGACGGTTTAATGTTACTCAAATTATAAAATGAACATTTCTGCTATTTCAGATGCAGCTTCTGTTCCACCTTTGCAGTGTAAAGATGGCTTTTAAAGACGTTATATTCTGACCACACAGATAAAACAATCTTACAAACCTTTATGAATTATTTTAAAGGTGTCATGAATTTTATACTGTTGTCTGAGGTCAACTTATGACGTTTGCGTGGTTTTTACATTCAGAAACATCATAATGAATAAGTAATAGGCTATTTTCTAATAGGCTCTCTGAAGAAACGCTCGGTTTTGATGGAAGTAAACGCCCACTGAAGACATGGAAGTAAACGCCCACGGCTAGGATTGGATAAGATTTGCATATTTAATGAGCTTCAGCTCCTCTCAGTACATGTGGGGATTGTTTTGAAAGCGTCTGGAGAAACGCTCACAGGACTCACAAAATATTTCAAATCATCTGTAACTGTAGGAGCCAAAATGTGTTTGGCTGAGTGATGTTATTCTTATTTTGACCACTGAGTGGCACTGTGAACATTTCTGATAGATCAATGTATATAGGTAGCCTTCCTTATGCTGTAGGTAGGTGTTTTGACCCGGAAGGGCAAAAAGGTTTTGACCGCAACAGCGGTAAACGTATGTAAACTTCACGTTGGATGAATGTATCGAATATTCAAATGAACATTATGCACTGTGGTGTTTTTGGAGCCAATAAACTCTGTATAGTGAAGCAACGGAAGAATGGTCTTTTCGTTATTATGGATGAAGTAAACAACGTAACACCAAAGAAAGTGAGTCAACCTAATTTCTCCGGGACCAAGACAACTCAGTAGCTTAAAATATTAGATTTAGCTCCTACAGTAACAATGCAAATCCAGTCTCGACCTGTATCTTGTTTACAATCGATTCTGTGGTGAAATGAAGCGAACAAACGTGCAATGTCTTACGCACGTGAGCTGGAGCCGGCATGTTTATTGCTCGGTAGTGCGACCCGTTTAGCTCCACGAGTTGGTGGGCGGGGCTTGAGGCGGTGCTTCTGCATCCTATCACGTCAGTGATCGACATATTCAGAGATCTCTCGTTTTCTGAGCCTGGTGACAATAAAAGCTTTTCTTTGACTAACAAGGACGTTTTCAGCTCTGAAACTTACAGGATATTCTTATATCACGATTAACTTTTATATATCACTTTTAAAGGCTCAAAGGAAAGATGATTTCTCAATTCATCACCCCTTTAATGCTTTTTATGCATTAGTGAAGCCTTCATATGATCTTAGCAGCATGATGAGTAAATTATATTAACTGGAATAAACTGAACAGAAAGGGAGCAGAGAATGTGACCAATCGTGAGGCTGTCCATAACTTGGGTCTAGCACGAGTGTAAGCGAACTTAAACATTTATTCTATTACATAAAATATTTTGAAACACATTAATAAATTAAAACTATTAATAAAATAATTATGAAATGTATAAAATAAGTATATGCCAACACTTTTATATGACCTAATAAATAAATATAGACTGTAAGCATTGAAATAAATGATTGTGATTTTTTTTAAATCTATTATTTTAAATCTTCCAGAAAATAAGATTAAATATTTTTTTAAAGTGCAAAAACATAATTCATGCATTAGAGGGTTAAGAATAAATTCAATTATAAAATTCACAGTGTGACGTGTAGGTGACGCTCATTTGCAATCACGACACCGGCCTCGCACCGTTCTCTCACGGCTCTCGCCCGCCCTGCTCGTCACACACAGAGACTCAGTTTCATGTCAGAGTCACGTATGATCTTACCACATTGTCTCCAGTTTACAGTGAGGATTCTCCAGTCCAGCAGAGAGCAGCTTCACTCCTGAGTCTCCTAGATTATTCCCATCCAGATGCAGATCTCTCAGGTGTGAGGGGTTTGATCTCAGAGCTGAAGCCAGAGCAGCACAACCTTCATCTGTGACACCACACTCACTCAACCTGTAGAGAACAATGGCACACATTAAGTCTATCTCCAAAGCTAAACATGACCACTTAAACAAAATGAATAAATAACAATGCTGTCAATATGAAATATATATAAATACTCATTAGTTCATGTTGTTAAAATTAGGGATGCACCGAATCCAGATTTTTGGGGTTTGGCCGAATACCGAATCCACTGGTTAAGGTTCGGCCGAATCCGAATCTGAATACCGAATCCTACTCCCATCCTCAGTCCATTATCACAGTAAACACATTAAAAAAGTAAACAACGTCCACAGCAGTGTAGGGATGCTATTGACCATTTAACCGTTAACCGAAAGTAAGAACTTTGACCGATTAATACTATCAGTTAAACGGTTTAAATGTGTTTAACGTTTTTTGTTTGGTTTTTTTGATGCATCTGTATGCGTGAGTGTGTGTCTGTGTGTGCGCGCCTGTCTGTGTGTGTGTGTGTTCGTGAGTGTGTGTATTTGTGAGTGCACGTGTGTGTGACTGTGTGTGTGTGTGTGTGTGCACGCATGTGTGACTGTGTGTGTGCGCCTGTCTGTCTGTGTGTGTGTTCGTGAGTGTGTGTGTGTGTGTGTGTTCGTGAGTGTGTGCGTGTGTGTGTGAGCGTGTGTCCGTGAGTGCGTATTTGTTTGTGTGTGCGTGTCTGTGTCCATGACTCTGTGTGTGTGTGTGTGTATGTGTGTGAGTATGTGACTGTGTGTGTGTGTTTGTGTGTGTGAGAGAGAGAGAATATGTTTGTGAGTGTGTATGTGTGTGTGACTGTGTGTGTGTGTGTGTATGTTTGGGTGTGTGTGTGTCTGTGTGTGAGAGTGTGTGTCCGTGAGTGCATTTGTGCGTGTTTGAGAACAAATGACACACATTAAGTCTATCTCCAAAGCTAAACATGACCACTTCAACAAAATAAATAAATAACATAATGCTGTCAATATGAAATATATATAAATACTGAGTGTGAGTATTTGTGAGTGCACGTGTGTGTGACTGTGTGTGTGTGTGTGTGTGTGTGTGTGTGTGCACGCATGTGTGACTGTGTGTGTGCGCCTGTCTGTCTGTGTGTGTGTGTTCGTGAGTGTGTGCGTGTGTGAGCGTGTGTCCGTGAGTGCGTATTTGTTTGTGTGTGCGTGTCTGTGTCCATGACTCTGTGTGTGTGTGTATGTGTGTGAGTATGTGACTGTGTGTGTGTGTTTGTGTGTGTGAGAGAGAGAGAATATGTTTGTGAGTGTGTATGTGTGTGTGACTGTGTGTGTGTGTGTGTGTGTGTATGTTTGGGTGTGTGTGTGTGTGTGTGTGTGTGTGTGAGAGTGTGTGTCCGTGAGTGCATTTGTGCGTGTTTGAGAACAAATGACACACATTAAGTCTATCTCCAAAGCTAAACATGACCACTTAAACAAAATAAATAAATAACAATGCTGTCAATATGAAATATATATAAATACTCATTAGTTCATGTTGTTAAAATACATCAGATAGGATTAGAGGAGAGAATATACAGTAAAACATGGAAACCCAATGTGTGTGTGTGACTGTGTGTGAGACTTTTTTTGAGTGTATGACTGTGTGTGACACTGTGTGTGTGTGAGACTATGTGTGTGTGTGTGTGTGTGTGTGTGTGTGTGTGTGTGTGTATGTGACTGTGTGCGTGAGACTGTGTGTGTGTGTGACTGTGTGTGTGTGTATGTGACTGTGTGCGTAAGACTGTGTGTGTGTGTGTGTGTGTGTGTGTGACTGTGTGTGTGTGACTGTGTGTGTGTGTATGTGACTGTCTGTGTGTGAGTGACTGTGTGTGTGTGTGTGTGTGTGTGTGAGAGTGACTGTGTGTGTGTGTGTGTGTGTGTGTGTGTGTGTGTGTGTGTGTGTGTGTGTGTGTTTGTGTAGCGGACGAGAAACCCCTCGTCACACTACTGTTAATGTTTCACAAAATGTAGTTTTAAGACTTTTTCAGGCGAGAATGTACTTGTTTAAAGCTCAAATCTGTGGTTTATTTATAAAGAGAGCGCCTTTTTGAAAATTTGATCTGGCGTTTTCGGAGTTGTGAGCTCCAGTGGATCAGCGGCGCTCAGCGGGCGCTCTCCCCGACGAGAGCAGCCTTAACACGGCTAGTCCTTCTGACGCTGCCGCTGGCTCTGATGTCTTCAGATATAATTCGTCTTCTAACAGCCGATCTTTGGTCTCATGAATCTATCATTTGTTCCCTGGCAAATCGTTTTGACTGAGGGCAAAGTGAAGATTCATAACTTTATATTTTTAGGCTATTAAACACATAAACTGACATTTAACAAAAATAGACTGGGTTGTGTTTTATGTCATAATTAATTTTATTACAGTGATAATCACACTTGTCTGAACCACATATTCATGTTTTTTTTTTTGTTTTTTATTTCGTTTTGTTATAAATATACATGCAATAACATTGCCTGCACTACATTTGTGTGGCTATAATATGTTTAATTTTTTTAAATGAAAATGAAAAGAGGCAGAGTGGTGTTTTATCATATATTTGGTTTTATTGTAGCCTAAAATATCCATATATACACTGAATAACACTATCAAGAGCGCTGCTGTTCCATTAGCAGAGCACCGGACTATTGTCCTCCGTCCTCGGGAGTTCGTTCTCCGGAGTTGAACTTGGCGAGCCTGAATTAACTCCACGGACGCAAGTCAGAAGTTCACGAAGGCCTACTTGGTATAGAGAAACGTATATTTTAGGCTACAATAAAACTAAATATGTCATAAAACACCACTGCCTCTTTTCATTTATTTTACAAAAAAATCTTAAACATATTAGCCACACAAATGTCGTTCAGGCAGCTACACTGATTATCTTATATATTTATAACAAAACGAAGTATAAAACACAACCCTGCCTCTTTTCGTTTAGATTTAAAAAACAATAGGCCTATATTAAACATTAATATGTGGTTTAGGGTGAGCAGATTTCTGAAATGGAAACCGGGGACATTTCCTATTTGAGTGGCCAAAATATCACTAAAATCTCATTTGTTATTATCTTTTAATTAAAAAACGGGACAATATATTTTTAAATGTTTATGTTTGTTTATTTGTTGTTGTTGTTGTGGACTCTCTATATTATTATTAACATTAATAATTATTCTGATTTAGTTTGATTATTAGGATTTTTATGTGGTTTTAATACAATTCAAAATAAAACAGTTAATAGTTGCCATTGTAAATAACAAGCAGTTCAAAACAATATTATAACATGACTTAACAAAAACACATTACAAAAATAAAACATAAATATGATAAATAAAACTATTTAACAAATATTTTAACATTTTATAATTGTATTTAATATTTTAATTTTCACAAGTTTATACTACTATATAAGTAATAAATAAATAAATAAATAAACTTTTTTTACTTCAAATGTTTTATTAGGCTTGTGCTTCTTGTTTTGCATTTTAGGCTTATTTTAAGCAGAAATGATGTGTATTCTGGATGAGTTGCAAGTGACAAAACAATGCCGCCCCCCGTGATGATGATGCCGCTCTGCTCTCGGTTACGTTAGTAGTAGAGGCTCGCGCACAACCAACTTCAGCTGATCATGCGGGGGTGTTGGGGGGCATGGCATTACTGATCGTTGCGTCCGTTGGTCTGAGATGCATTCTGGGATATCGGTCTGTCTGAAGTCTCCTCTCGATGCATCCTCGATAAAAGGGGCGGATCAGGGACACATCCGGGGATTTGAACTGTACTGGTCTATGGCTAGATGTGAACTTTGAATTGGAACAGTACTTGGGCAGCGACTGATGACGTTTCTCAAGTCCATGAGAACACAAGTACAGACAAGAACGCATATTGAGAAACGGCCCGTGACTTTGGCGATCCGAACCACTGAATCGACTCACTGACTCATAACGCTCTGAACCGCTGAATCGACTCACTGACTCATAATGCTCTGAACCGCTGAATCGACTCACTGATTCATAATGCTCTGAACCGCTGAATCGACTCACTGATTCATAACGCTCTGAACCGCTGAAACGACTCACTGATTCATAACGCTCTGAACCGCTGAATCGACTCACTGATTCATAACGCTTCAAACCGCTGAATCGACTCAATGATTCATAACGCTCTGAACTGCTGAATCGACTCACTGATTCATAACGCTCTGAACCGCTGAATCGACTCACTGATTCATAACGCTTCAAACCGCTGAATCGACTCAATGATTCATAACGCTCTGAACCGCTGAATCGACTCAACGATTTATGACGCTCTGAACCGCTGAATCGACTCACTGATTCATAACGCTCTGAACCGCTGAATCGACTCACTGATTCATAACGCTCTGAACCGCTGAATCGACTCACTGATTCATAACGCTCTGAACCTCTGAATCGACTCACTGATTCATAACGCACTGAACCGCTGAATCGACTCACTGATTCATAACGCACTGAACCGCTGAATCGACTCACTGACTCATAACGTTCTGAACTGCTGAATCGACTCACTGATTCATAATGCTCCAAACCGCTGAATCGACGCAACGATTTATGACGCTCTGAACCGCTGAATCGACTCACTGATTCATAACGCACTGAACCGCTGAATCGACTCACTGATTCATAACGTTCTGAACTGCTTAATCAACTCACTGATTCATAACGCTCTGAACTGCTGAATCGACTCACTGATTCATAACGTTCTGAACTGCTGAATCAACTCACTGATTCATAACGCTCTGAACCGCTGAATCGACTCAACGATTTATGACGCTCTGAACTGCTGAATCGAATCAACGATTAATGACGCTCTGAACTGCTGAATCGACTCACTGATTCATAACGCTTTGAACCGCTGAATCGAATCAACGATTTATGACGCTCTGAACCGCTGAATCGAATCAACGATTTATGACGCTCTGAACTGCTGAATCGAATCAACGATTCATAACGCTTCAAACCGCTGAATCGACTCAATGATTCATAACGCTCTGAACCGCTGAATCGACTCAACGATTTATGACGCTCTGAACCGCTGAATCGACTCACTGATTCATAACGCTCTGAACCGCTGAATCGACTCACTGATTCATAACGCTCTGAACCGCTGAATCGACTCACTGATTCATAACGCTCTGAACCTCTGAATCGACTCACTGATTCATAACGCACTGAACCGCTGAATCGACTCACTGATTCATAACGCACTGAACCGCTGAATCGACTCACTGACTCACACATGACTATGGGATATCGCGCTCTAGCGCCATCTGCTGAAGACACCTTTATTCACGCCTGAAAGGCCAATGACGCATGACGACGTGGGCGGGGTCACGACCCACAGCATATAAATGCAGTCGTATGCGTCATTTCCCTTGTTCAGTCCAGCTCTTCACCGAGCCCCGACTGTGCGGGGCCCAGAGGTGTTGTACCTCGTTTCCCTCCTTCTGGGAACAGTAGTTATATGCATAACTCAACGTTCCCATTCAGTCGGTCAACTCGGTACAACACATGACTATGGGACATATATTCACGCCCCGCCAAGTCGCTGAACTAAACGTAATAGACCAGCACCGCCACATAACCCTTTTCCGAGGAAAAGATGCATGGCCCCTATAAAAACCCCTGTGGTTTGCACAGCCTGAGTTACTGTTGCCGTAGTGGCAACTAGCGGGTACACCGGACAAATGTGCACAGTGATGCCCAGCTGGCATCCCACGAGAATATTAAACCAAGCCCCTGACATCTCCATGCCCTTGTAGAGTGCTCACACACCTCACCAGGCAGAACCAACTCCTTCCATGCTATAGAAATAGCCTTGTACAATCCAATGTGAAAGACATCGCTCAGATAGCGGCTTCCCACTGGCTGAGTTGGAAAACATGACAAAAGGCTGGTCAGGCGAGTGCATAGCCTGCAACTGCCGAACGCACCTGCGTACGAATCGCAAATGGCGCAAAGCACAAAGCAAGTATCCTGTTTTTCTCTGAGTCAGAGATTTCATAGGGCAGACAGCTCGAACGAGAGCATACTCCCAACCTGACTTTAGGCATATACGCCGCATTTGGATGCAACACCACCAAGTGCAGCTTGGGTGCAAACTGCAAAGGGGATGCACCAATAGCGCATAAAGATAACCAACATGCTTTGCTGGTGCCAGTATCCATGACAAGGAATCATCCTTATATTCAAGGATTCTAAAGGCTTAAACGGAGGTTCACACCTAGCCTCCAGATCAACCATCAGGTCATGACCATTACAGTTTGTAACGAGCCTAAAAACGCTGACCTTAAAGCTCCAGGTATACTTTGGATGTCTGCGTTCTGCGCACCATTCGTGTGACGTAAAATCTCGTCAACAGGAGGGCCTTTGGTGCGCATGCCACAGCGTATGAGTGACTTGACCACTTGCGGACAAAGTTCACTCAGAAGCACGCGTTCCGAACCCATCTACACTTAAGTCCAAAGTATCCCGTCAGCATGCAGCCCAATTGTTTTTGAGAATGCATGGAAGGTGCGCATACAACAGCGCATGTGCAAGAAAAACAGAAGCGACAGAAGAGTCACAACAATTATACTGCACACGTATTGAACTTGGTCATCCGCGCTCATTCGACTGCGTGTGTGACGCATCTGGATGCGGGAAATTAACCATACCCGGCCTTCCTGGCCAAAGGCGTATACCTTGACCAGCTCACACTCTCAACAGATGGAGTGGAACGCGAGAGTTCCCTGACAGTCCGTGAACTGTCCGTGTGATGTAATAATCACCATTAGGAGAGTCCGCAGATGGCCGCGCACACTGTCCGTGTGCAGCCCAATTTTTGGGACCGCGGACGGTGCACATAAAACAGCACATGTGCGAGTGACATGAATCATATAGCATGTTTCCTATGTACTACTGTACACTCAAAGCTGCTTTACACTCATGTCAGGGGTCTCTCCTCAACCACCAGCAGTGTTCAGCATCCACTTGGATGATGCAAGGGCAGTCACAGTACAATGGCACCAGCGCGCTCACCACACACCAACTATAGGTGGAGAGGAGAGAGAGAGCACTTGAAAACCAAAGCACTCGAAAACCAAAAATGCACTAGATAGTGCACATGCGCCAAAAGCACCTTTCCACTGATGTGGCCAATGGAGTAGGCTATACTTTGAAAAACTCACACTCTCGACTGTGCCCGAAACGGAGCAAAAATCGTAGTATGCCAGGACCCTCTTAAGGAACCGAAAAATGCGCGCTTTAGCGCAGCACCATTAATGCCCTCATGAAAGCCGAAAACAGTCGCCCAATAAACTTCCAGCATGGAATGGGAGTGACTTTTCTTCGGAGAAGAAAACAGTATCAATCAGGCACTGACACAGTGATACAGATTTTCACCTGCACCAAACTTCAAACATGCGCTACTTCAACACAACACAGTGTGCTTCAGAAAGCAAGCGCCCTGTTTTGTAGCTATAGTCAGATTCTCCCTCTCTTAACATGTAGACCCTTAGAGACCACAGTTCCGGCCGAGGGTGCAGAATCTGCCTCCTGCATAGGGGAAGACACCATGGTGTGTGTCCTTAACAGCAATGCCATGATGCTTGTGTACCATTTCTTTTTCTCTGGCCAGCAAGATGCCACCAAAATCAGTGATGGACCCTTCTGCATACAGCAGAATCCTGGGCTATACGTGTTGGGACATCCACCCCCTACGGGGCACTCCAGTCCATAATCAAGAAAACGGCGGGCGGCGCATGTTTTCTGCAGATGCAAAAAGATCCACATTTCTGCACCCGATCTGCACCACTATTCAAGAGTGCATAAGCCACCGCAGGTCTGCCTTGTATCAAGAGCATCCATGCCAATTGCAGCAGAGAGGGAGTACCTCCTTGCCCACATATATATGACCATTGTCATATTTTCCATTCTGAATAATGCTTGCCCTGCTGGGTCAAGTGTTTCAGCACCAGGAGAACTATTCCACATAAATGTATGTGAAGCTCTTACAGCGCTGTCAACCACTCTCCTCTTACAGAGTTTCTCGTCCATGTTGTGATGTTTGTCATCACTAATGAACATGCCGTAACCCTGCCCAGGGGAATTCCTTCTGTTAACAGATCTAGGACTCCCAGGGGACCATGGTCTGAACGCCCAACAGCGCTACTGAACCATGCTTAAAAGTCACATGGCATATAGCAAGTTACCGAACGCCCAGCGCCGGAACTGCAAACACAAAGAGGAGAATCCAGCCGTACTACTGCTATCGGGGTCATGAGCCCCAGCAGTCTCAGTACTGCAAAAGTCCTCTGCCCTCTGTTCGGTTCTGAATCTATCCCCAGACCGAGATATAACAGACCGAGACATAACAGCCCCTTTTCAGATTATCTGAAAAATCCCAGAGCTCGTAAAATGGAAAAACAAGTGCATGTGTTTTACAACACTGCGTGTTCCCTGCTGTCTGCAGCCAGGAGCACGTCATCCAAAGAGGAGAACAATATTATGCTCTGATGGCACAGCAGAACCAACACCGCTTCTGCATATCTTTCAGATATGCGCAGTGCCATTGGGATCTATAGGCAATCCCATCAACGGAGACGTTGTTTTCTGTGCTCCGGTTTGATTGTGGCAAGATGCATCGGGCAAAAACACACCGATGTAAACCGATCCCGAGGATGCAGAGGGCAGAACAGGTGACATACTGCAAGCATTTTTGAACTTGACACATTAACCACTCTAAAGTGTTTGTTCAACTGCTGCAAGTCTGGTATTTTTTTTGTTTTTTTGTTTTTTTGTTTTTGGAGGAGGAGGAGGAGGAGGAATTTACTCTGAAAAATCTGTTTCTCCATTTTCCCTTGTGGCAAAACTTGAATTGCCATTTTGCTGAGGAGAGCACGGATTTCCCCTCTCAAACAATGAAGTTGCAATTACCCCGCCAAACCAGAGGGGGCGCGAGAGAAACCGCAGCCGACAGCCCTACTGGAATCGTGCGAAGAAGCCATGGTGTTGTTAGTGCGCGTACGCGCCACCGTTCAAGGCAGACAGCGAGGAGGATTCCCAAGCATCACTTGTGGAATCCCGCGTACTTCTGCAAACATCACTGTAAATTGCATAACACTGCATTATTCTCATCTGTCGGCATACGGCCAGACTGTGAGGTTAGAGGTTCCAGTGCAATCTGATTGTTTTAACAAATCAACACATGAGGTCTTGTATGCTCAACACACATTTTATTGACAACATACTTAAACTGAACCCGCTATTTTGCTGGGTTACTGCCCAATCTGGATAGATCGGCAGGCGAGTTTGCATCGCTGATTTTACAGGAATCAAACCCGCAAGCTTCTGTATCACGGCAGGACTATCGACAAACTTTGTTGCCGCTCTCCAACACAGATCAATTCAAGGGCTATCATTTCACTTTCACCCACCTCGGGGAGACGCGATCTGCCCGGTTTGAAAATATATATCATCAGAGCATTCCTCGCCCGCTTCTAGCGAGACCGAATCACCCCGTGAACCGCTACCGACATCAGAGCATTCCTCGCCCGCTTCTAGCGAGACCGAATCACCCCGTGAACCGCTACCGACATCAGAGCATTCCTCGCCCGCTTCTAGCGAGACCGAATCACCCCGTGAACCGCTACCGACATCAGAGCATTCCTCGCCCGCTTCTAGCGAGACCGAATCACCCCGTGAACGCTACACCGACACTCCTCGGTCTATACCCGATCATCCCAACTCTCCGTGGCCTCCAAAACCGGCGATCACCGTATCTGGATCAGCACCTGAAGACAGGAGCGGGTCGTGCGCTGACAGTCCATCCGTGAGCCCCATGACCGGCCTCGCCGCACCGCCTCGGCGGATGCGGGACCGATCCACGGGGCTCACGAGGCTGGCCGGCCTCATCGAACACGGCCAGCCGAGAGCGGAGCAGCCTGAGTGTCAGCTCTCATAATGCTCGCAAGCGGCTCCCTCGAGAGCCGCCCGAACATGCTGAACACCCTACTGATGATTATACCATGAACACCCACATGCCATAGGACAGGGGAGATAACCTGTTCAGATATTTATCATGACACAATTTATTAGCCATTTGTTAGTTGTACTAAACTCAAGCCAAAAACTTCTATTTTATGTCTTTTCCATTAACAAGAGTCATCACTGTGGATTATCTTGTGAATGTGGCATAAGTTTGAACATTTTGTTTGAGAAAAACTTATTAGCCTTTCGTTAGCAAAGCTAAACTTGTTGCTAAATAAGCTTTCTCTTTTTGCCTTAATTTCGACAATAATCACCACCGTGGGCTTTTCTTGCGAAAATGTGGCGTGATGGTGTTCAAGCAGCACGGTGAAGAGCTGAAGAACAAGGGAAATGACGCATACGACTGCATTTATATGCTGTGGGTCGTGACCCCGCCCACGTCGTCATGCGTCATTGGCCTTTCAGGCGTGAATAAAGGTGTCTTCAGCAGATGGCGCTAGAGCGCGATATCCCATAGTCATGTGTTGTACCGAGTTGACCGACTGAATGGGAACTGTTTATTTCGGACATGTCCGATTGAGAACCGATGAGATGATGATACTGAGCATGCGTCGAGCGACTGACTGACTGCACGGCGAGTCTCTCTGAGTCTGAACCGAACGAACATCAGCTGATATGAGCGTGTCTGTGAAACGACTCCGACATGAATGAGGTGAACATTTGTCGAACCGTATTTATTTAATTACAAAAACATAGTAAGTGGATCATGGTTTCTGCACTGATGAAGACTGATTTATTGATTTTATAAATGTAAAGATTGTTTGCATCACTGCATGTGTTTGGATGCTTTAGATGTAAAACTTTGGATTATGATGATTATGATTATCAGATTATGATGATATTTTTATCTGACTGATGTTATAATTACTGACTTTATATATTTTAATGTGTAAAGTGTGTTTATCCAACCCGCAATAGACTTGACGTAATGACGTCATCGCGAAATGACGTCATTACGTTTGAGCGTAAAAGAACTGGTGAACCGGTTTTTTGATCCGGTTCATTGAAACGAACTGTCCGAAAGAACCGGTTCGCGGAAAAGAACCGAACTTCCCATCACTAATCTGCTTCACCGTCGCTGCGCTGTCGTCATCGTGTAAAGCCCGCCCCAACGTTTCTGATTGGTGCCTCGATTTCTAGGGATTAGAAATGGGCTTGAATGGGCTCTTTGCCAGACTACTTGCAGAGCAAATCTAAATTTGCCGGAAGTTGTCTGGGTTTTCCCAGGCTATAATTCACCGGCGTTAAACCACCGATCTGGCCAAGTACACTGGCTGCAGCCTGCAGATCGGGGCGGGGCTGCACGTGTCACCCCGCCCATAACGCTTCTTATTGGTTGTTGGCGAAGTATGACGTTAATCGGGGTGGGGTTGCACCTGGGGCGGGAATGCACCACTCGTCCCGCCCACAACTCTTCCCATTGGTTAGGGGCGTCAAGTCTGAAGTCGACACCACGGCAAACGTGTGTTTGAAAACAATGCTTATAGTTTCTTACATGGTTTCTTATATACTTATGAAGAACTACCATGTAGAGAACAAAACTGTGAATCCGTTAATTACTTATTATACCTGGTGATAATATATAGTAGGCCATCAAACACAATACATTGTAAATGTGTTAATTTTTTGAAAACGTTTTATGTACTTTCCAAGCAAGAATCCAATTATATTGCAATCGCAATGTAAAACGAATAGAGTTTAACAACAGCTTAGTTTTAAGTTATTGTTTTCATGTTGTTTATTTACAACTTATTTGTAAGATATTTCGTTTTTTTTATTTCCCTATATGCTTTATGGTTACACGTATTACTTATTAACATTTAAATAAACGTTTAATATTCTCAGCAAGAGTGTCAAGTCTTAAACTGTTATTAAAATGAGTAGATTATGGATTAATTTGATAATTAAAATGGTTATGGATAAAAATACCAGCATGGTTTGTATATGAATAACATGCCTAGAGCCTAAAAACCTGTAAAAACCTGAGCAGGATTTGAAAAAAAGTTTGACATGTTTTGCACACTTTAATTTAAAAAGGCACCCGCAATTCAGCCTTAGATGTTTCACTCCGTTTCCCCCAGTTCACAACACCTGTAGCCAAAAACACACACAGAAGAAAACTCTTTCATATGCAGATCTAAGATTATGTTAGCCATGGGACTGCTTGAGAAAATGCAAGAAGCACGATTACTTAAAGCCAACCTTATACCCATTAGGCCTTATGCATACTTCATTGCACACTTTTAAACTTTAACAAACTTATTGTCAAGCATGTGTAGTGTGCCTTCTGTCTGAAAAGAGCCTTGTCTACAACTGCAATAGAGACAGATTCATGAAGGCAGATCTCCATCCTGTAGCACTACTTCTAGGAGTATCATCAGCAAAATAAAGTATTTCTAAAAGTATTAATCCTTGCTTGAATGGAATACGACAGTACTCCAGCACTTAAGAAGAAACAAAAGACATCTTACATTCAAGGGTTAGGGTTAGGCCCGGCTGTCACAAAGCTCAGTGAATACTGAAATGGTAAACATTACGAATACATTTGCTCAGACATGTACTTGATAAACATATAGTAAGCAAAACATCAGCTTTATAAACTTACCATCAGGACAAAAACCCCACCGCTGTTGCTGAGATGTTGTCGTGGAAGAAGGCCCGGTTGATGTTGACATGCACAGTCAAACTAAAGAGTTAAACAATTTCAATGATTTTACAGTTACTTATTCAAATGAATATTGGTACCGCAATATCATTGACACAGTATTCATGCCAAGGCCCAGGAGATATGATTTGTGCAATGTTTCTGTGATGACAAAACAAAGACCATAACTTTAAAAACCGTTTCTGCACTGCATCAAACAGAACAATACAAGAGAACTGAAATGTGAGGCAGAACCAGAACTTCCCATGTGTTATATGACCAGTTTCACTGACATTTTGCACAAAAAGTGATCTGTAAAATAATTAGATCCTAACTCAAGACCATTTAAATAAGGCTACTAAAAATAAAGTCAGATGAACAAGTCACATAAAAACAAACATGGTCAATATCGGCCATAGTTTTATTCAAATGTGGTTAAGAACGACCACAATGTCTGAACAGTGCACTATAAACCTGTAGATAAGCATGTGTTCTTCCTGACTCAATGCTTTCCATGCAGAGGATCAAGGGAAAAATGTCATGCTCCCCTGACTTCATAATCTGTTGATAAGACACAATATATACACCGAAAGAAGACAACTGCAATGTATAGATCACAACCAATCATTTTATTCATGGAAAAATGTCCTACAATCTAATGTTGGATATTGTTAAAATAGACTTGTCCTTTATCTCTTCTCCTGGTTCAGTTTTACTACTGTATTTCTTTATATATATATATAAACGCGCTGTGTTTGCATACTTTATGAGCTGAAGTGAAATAAATGCAATATTTGGCAACACACAGATGTTTGAGAGACATTATTGTCATGTAATACTTTATGCTCTGCTTAATACAGCGTGTGTTTGTACAAGAGTAAAGTTCAACATATAATCCTACACTACCAATGAAGTGGGGTCTACGGTTTTTATCAGTTTGATTTTGATAAACATGACAATATAACATCACGACTACATGAAAGGAGGTTTGACTGTTATAAAATACAGATTTGTGAGCATTAGTGGAGCTGAGGGTTTCAGAATAACACAAAGTGTTGCGTTATTTAAAGGGGAAGTTCACGCATCAACGAGTAACACAAACCACACTGAATCAGTATTAATCTTATTACTTTCATGTGAAATGTACTAATAACACAATAATGATGTAGTTATGTCTGAGAACAATTTCTTAGCAACTAGGGACTGCACAAATATAGGCTATATATTATAGGCCTAGGGCTATACAGGCATCTGGCTATTCATTTGAATCCTTATTAACAAATATATACAAATATAATTTGGTATGTATGTATTTGTTAATTAATACCAGTAATACCAATTAAAATTTGACTGGGGGCACCAATAAGGATTTCGCCTAAGAATGGCTAGAAACGGCCCTGATTAGTTGTGTTAGTAAAATAAGGAAATTATAGTTTTTAAATAGAAAATAATATTTATGTAAAGAGATATAGTGAAATTAACAGGTAGATTACAAACTACAATCCACATTTTAGTTGGTAATGTTTTTGCTCCTGGTCTTCTAGAGCTAGCAACTTATAAAACATCCATGTTTATGGAAGATAATTAACAATAAATATAAAAGAAAACAATCAAATATATATAAAAATATAGATTGATAGCCGCAGTTGTTGAGCTTTGCGTATGTTTGATATCAGAGCATGAGGACGTCTCTCACCGGTCAGCTGTGGAAACCCAACTCAGATGCTCGTCCAGTGCCAGAGTATGTCCACTTCCCCTCATTAGTGCTCATTCTGATTCTGCTCAAGATGGACACATCTCTAGCACAGCTCTCCTCTGAGCAGAGCCAGCGATCAGGTGTTTCAATCTCATCTGAAATGAGCAGTGTTGGGGAAACGCAGTACAAGTATCATTACGTCATCAGATGATGTTCATGCAAATGACATTCTAATAACACCAATACATTTATTTACAGTCAAAGTGATGCAGATGAGAAACATCAGTCACAGTAATAGTGTGAGTTCAACAGCTCTTGATGCGTGATGTCCACTATAGTGGACAGACCATTCATCAGAAGTTTCTCAGATCAACACTTGGCAAATGTAACTGTGATGTGACTCATTAGATATTGTTTGATGCTACAACATTTCTCCCTGCAAGAGTCTCCAAGGACAGAAGGAATGGACGGATATTCTGGAGCAGCTGGGCATTTCTGGCTGGCCATTGGTCATCTTGGTTTGGAGGGGAAATGGATGCGCAGCGGCTTTGCTCTTGGTGTAAATGTGTAGATGATGCCCGAGGGTCCACTGTAGAGCTGATGAGCAACTGCCATCAAAACCCATCAATGCAAGAACATGCTTTATGACCAGCCGTCCACTGGAGTGACCGCAATGATGAGAGGCTCATTGAGTTTCTCTCTCTCTTCAGTTTGCTCATTTATTCTTCCTGTCATTCGCTTCTCTTCATTATTTCTGTTTTGTTCTCTTTGGCTCGTTTTTGATTTGTTCATCCTCGCCTTCATTTGTTCAGTTTTGTCTCTCATTTCTCTTTCTGCAGAGTTCCTGATAATAAATCATAAAGAGGACTTTGTCTGATCACATCTGTATGATATGAAATAAGTTTGTCCTCATCCGATCATGTTTATAATCACATTTATTCATTTATCAGAGGATTTTTCCACATGTGGATCAATGCAATGTGACATAAAGCTGAAAGAATCAGAGAAATGAAAAGCATACTGTAAAAACACGGTCAACTCTTGAACACTTTTCATTTATTTCTCCTGCACTGAGAACTTTATTGCACTTTTAATTGAATTCCTGAAATGGTCAAAACTCCTGGAGAGGAAAGGACAGAAATGATTGCGACACATGAAATAATGAATAAATCCTGATGTTTTAAAGTCCTCTCTTCTGTTCTCTCTCATCACACTCTTTTAGTCTCGTTTAGCTCTGTTTGATTGTGTTTCTGTGCTATTATGAGTCTCTATTCACTGGAGGAGGAGATCACAGATGATTGTTTTCTGTCATATTTTGCAATGAAACAATCTGTAGTGCAGTAATAACATGTGTCTCTTTATTTCTATCTGCTCAGTTTCTTCTGTTTGTGCCATTCTGTGTCACAACACCATCACATGACCACACAGTGACCTCTAGCGGTGACCTCAGGTGACATCATCATCTGATCTCATCACATCCCCCTTTCTTTAAAGGAAATCTTCAACAGTGAGCGTAATGTTATTCTGTGATGTGTCTAAATGTGCATTCAGTGTAACATCTGAACTCAACTGTTCAACTCAAACACATGCACTTTCTCATTGCTCTGACTTTAAGCGATGTCTCACACATTGAGTCTCTCAGGATCACTTCAGGAGAATCTCATCCTCAACTCTTACATCCCATATTTTGGAGAGGATCCTGTCGGCCTTCCATTATTCATGTTATCAATGTCCACTTGCAATCCAGTGTGTGTTTTGGTTTCCTCTTTGCTTTGGCTTTGCATCTGCCACAGGAAGCGCACACACAGCATGTTCACATGTGTCTCCACATCTGCTTCTGTTGTGCTCGCTCTACTTCTTGTGCTGCTCGTGAGAGGGCGTCTGCAGCACTAAGGCCCAATCCCAGCTCTACTTTATACCCCTTGGCCTAAAATAGACTGGTGGAGCCGCTTCTCCATCGGGCCTGTTCTCTTTGTTTATTAACCGTTCAGAGCCGATCCGAGCCGGCCGGTGCGGGGATGCTTTAGTTTTCTACTGTGGCGCTGCGATAACCAAATGTAATACAAACGAGTCAGTTGTTGCCTTGGTAACGCAAGAGTTTACAATAGTTTAAATAGTGACAGTGTTATGAAGGATGACCAGATATTAAAAAAATGAAAATATTATAGATATTAAAGTTTGTCGAGAGTTGGCTTGAGAAAGACGGACCAGAAATTCGAAAGTTTTAAGATTTTCAGTTTAAAGTTTGACGTGTTTGAAGTCAATACAGTCTATCAGAAAACAGTTATGTGGTTGCTAGGGTATTCAGGGTGGTTGCTAGGGTGGTTGCTATGCGGTTACTAAGGTATTCTGGGTGGTTGCTAGGGTACTCTGGGTGGTTGCAAAGCAGTTGCTAAAGTACTCGTAGTGGTTGCTAGGGTGTTGCTATGTAGTTTCTAAGGTACTCTGAGTGGTTGCTAGGGTCTTGCTATGTGGTTGCTAGGGTACTCAGGTGGTTGCTATGTGGTTGCTATGGTACTTGGGGTGGTTGCTATGCGGTTGCTAAGGTACTCTGAGTGGTTGCTAAGTTCTTGCTATGTGGTTGCTAGGGTACTCAGGGTGGTTGCTAGGGTACTCAGGTGGTTGCTAGGGTGGTTGCTATGTGGTTACTAAGGTATTCTGGGTGGTTGCTAGGGTACTCTGGGTGGTTGCAATGCAGTTGCTAAAGTACTCTTGGTGGTTTGCTAGGGTGTTGCTATGCGGTTGCTAAGGTACTCTGAGTGGTTGCTAGGGTCTTGCTATGTGGTTTCTAGGGTACTCAGGTGGTTGCTATGCGGTTGCTATGGTGCTTGGGATGGTTACTATGCGGTTGCTAAGGTACTCTGAGTGGTTGCTAAGTTCTTGCTATGTGGTTGCTAGGGTACTCAGGTGGTTGCTATGCGGTTGCTATGGTACTTGGGGTGGTTGCTAGGGTGTTGCTATGCGGTTGCTAAGGTACTCTAAGTGGTTGCTAAGTTCTTGCTACATGGTTGCTAGGGTACTCAGGTGGTTGCTAGGGTACTCAGGTGGTTGCTAGGGTGGTTGCTATGCGGTTACTAAGGTATTCCGGGAGATTGCTAGGGTACTCTGGGTGGTTGCAATGCAGTTGCTAAAGTACTCGTGGTGGTTGCTAGGGTGTTGCTATGCGGTTGCTAAGGTACTATGAGTTGTTGCTAGGGTCTTGCTATGTGGTTGTTAGGGTACTCAGGTGGTTGCTATGCAGTTGCTATGGTAGTTGGGGTGGTTGCTATGCAGTTGCTAAGGTACTCTGAGTGGTTGCTAAGTTCTTGCTATGTGGTTGCTAGGGTACTCAGGTGGTTGCTATGCGGTTGCTATGGTACTTGGGGTGGTTGCTAGGGTGTTGCTATGCAGTTGCTAAGGTACTCTGAGTGGTTGCTAGGGTCTTGCTATGTGGTTGCTAGGGTACTCAGGTGGTTGCTATGCGGTTGCTATGGTACTTGGGGTGGTTGCTAGGGTGTTGCTATGCGGTTGCTAAGGTACTCTGAGTGGTTGCTAAGTTCTTGCTATGTGGTTGCTAGGGTACTCAGGTGGTTGGTGGGGCAGGGGGTACTTCGCAAAGAACGAAACGACGTAGACCATTAAAAACACAGACTGTTACCAATTGTTTTTAATTAGTATTTAAACATTCTCTGTGATAAAAAAATGTTTGTAAAAAATATTTTAATAACACGGTTTTGGCGGTTATAGAGTTCTAATGATGGTGTTCAACTATAACCGTCGGTCTCATGGTTAGCCTATATACTAATCCCTTACGAAAATTAACCATGGTTTTATTGTAGTAAAAATGTAGTAACCATGGTTTTTTGGTTAATTGAATACCATTTATCAGGTCATCAGGAAGTGCAGCTCTGTCCTGGGCTGTCCTCTGGACTCAGTGAGGGAGGTGGGTGACAGAAGGGTCCTGGCAAAATTGTCATCTATGCGGGGCCATGAATCACACCCCATGCAGGACACTGTCATCTCTGGAGAGCAGCTTCAGTCACAGACTGCTCCACCCTCGGTGTGTGAAGGAGAGATTCCGAAGGTCTTTTCTTCCTGCTGCAGTCTCACTGCACAATGAACACTGTTAGCATGAAACTCTTTTCTACTGTAGCAATATTTTTATTTTTATATTTTTATAATATTTTAGTAATGGGCCATTTAACTGTGTAATATTTGTTAGCATATTTTTATTTTTTATTTATTACTTTATTTATTACTAGTTTATTTTAGGTTTTTCTTTTTCTTAATATTTGTGATATTATTTTTCCATTGTACCCCTGCTGTTGCTAAATGCAATTTCCCCACTGTGGGACAAATAAAGGATTACTTACTTACTTACTTACTTACTTACTTATATAACTACAGTTTTACCACAAATACCATGGTTAAACTATGGTTAGAGAAGCAAAACCATGGTTCATTTGCGGTTACCATGGTTTTACAACAAACAAAACCAAAAAACCATGGTTTATTTTCGTAAGGGAACCGTCACACCCCTAGAAGAAAGCCTTAAGTTTTCAAAAAGCATTAGATTATGACCCCCCAGATGACTATGTGGCCAAGATATGATGTAAGTTACATAGCATTTTGAGCAGCATTTGCAGACGGTCATGCTGTTGGCCATATTATGCACTCCAGTAGACGCATAATCGCAGTATTAAGGCTAACGATTAATCTATTAATTGGTCGTTATTTAAACGACGATCGATCATGGTAATTTGTGAAAATAGACAACCCTAATAATAACTATTTTACAGAAAACTGCACAAAAGGAGCTTACATTCGGACACCTTGCTGGAGCATGCTGAAGTGTGTCTGCCACAATGTCCTCCACTGTTGCTTGCTGGATTTTAGGATGGGACATCATCACTGCCTCTGTAAAATTCAATTCCATAAATATACAGCAATGGTTTAAAAAGTACTGGCAATACAGGTTTTTTTGTGTCACTAACATATTGGACTTACTTTTTATGACCTTCATAATGTTCAAGTTTAGTAGTGGTTTCTTCCCTTTCTTCCCTTTCAGACTAAACTCCTTCCAAACACTGTAGGAGGCCAGTGCCCGCATCACCCGCCGGGTGTTTTCCCCAGGGTTTGGACCTCCAACAAGACTTAAATGGTGTGTCTACAAGATGGAATACATTTTCAAAATGGTAATAACTTTTGTTATTTAACTTAATTCTAACACTTTTTTTGCCATTTCACGGATAGTTCACTATTAACATAGCACTCTATTCCGAAATGTCTCCTCTTTCATTTTTTCTTCAAGAGAGAGGAGTTCCTCCATAGTTCCGCACACATCAAGGTTCATCTCCTCCACTCGCTGACTAGTCCCATTACCCAGGGCACGAGCATAGAGTTCATACAGGGCTGAGCTCCTCGTCGCCTTCATCTCACTCTCTATGCTGATGATTCTCTGAGTGAGTAGAATTAATATTGATTCATTCAAATAAAGGTAAAAACTAAGTTTCAAATTATGTTTTGCATTTACCATTCTTCTGGGTTTCTCTAGGAGGCGCAGGTCTTAATGTTGCATCAAGACTTGATGTTGAACCTTCAGGTCTTGAAGGCGTTAGTGTGGTTGGTTTGTTGGGTTTAAATGCTGCGGGAAATGGCAGCTGAGGTTCCACTGTAAATTAGAAGTAATTACTAAAAAATAGGAATAAATGCATAGCTATAAAATATACCGTTATTGGTATCACTCAACTAATGAAATTGTGGTATTCTGAAAACCCCCAAACACTTTTAATATGAAAATGTGCACAAGTGATAAAGTAAAAGAATTAAAACTAAGAAAGGCCTACCAGTTTTTGTACAGTTCACCCGGCTCTTGTTTTTGGGGTGAGGTACTGAAGTATCTGGGAAAAAAAAGAATTACAATTATTTTAGAATTACTTTAATTGTTTACTTGTAAACTTATTTCACATTCTCAGGTTCATACCTTCATCAGAGCTGCTGAGATACACTGGACGTTTTTTCCTCTTGGGAATGTCATCAGAGCTCTCCACAGAAGACTGCACAGCTGCTCTTTTGGACCACTTTTAAGCGGTTTCATAATCACCTGAAGTACAAATACAGTGAGTATAATTTAGCATTCAGTAACAGTAGTTGCACTAACATTTTGTTTGAATGATCCTTTAAAGTAAATACGTGTTTTTGCAAACACTCTGACCCTGTGCCTGGTCCAATTTGTTTTATCAGGAAGTTCAAGTATTTTCATTTTTTTGTTCACATTAATTGGTGGCCAGTAACAATATTGTACCTGCAATAAAATAATACAATTAAATTATGAAATAAATATTGTAGAAGTAGAAAAGAAATTCAAACTGAAATATGGAAGCAAGAGTAACTGAAAATCTAACTCAAGTAAAAAGGTAAATGTTAATAATTGAGAATTGAACACTAAATGGAACTGACATTCGTTGGGAAAACAATGGGTTAAATTTGAAAAGAGAAAGATGAGGAAAAAAAGAGAAGAGTTGTCCTTACAAGGAGGGCATGAAAATAATTTTGTAAAAAGATTTGTAAAAGGGCTTTACAAAAAAAGTGCATGAATAATTTTATGTTCCATAAAAAAATTACGTCAATTTTGATTTTCATGGTGAGTGTAAAGATATTTGTTAAAGGGTTAGTTCACCCAAAATTGAAAATAAAGTCAGTAATTACTCACCCTCATGTTGTTCCAACCATGTAAGACCTTCGTTCATCTTCGGAACATAATTGAGTATATTTTTGATGAAATCTGAGAGCTGTCTCACTCCTCCATAGGCTTTCAGAGGGAATGAAACTTGATGGCCCAGAATAGTAAGTAAAAACGTCATTTAAGGAGTCCAAATGACTACAGTGGCTCTGTATTAAGTCTATCATGCGACGAAAATACTTTTTGAGCGGAAAAACAACAAAAATAACGACTTTATCACAATATTATTGTTGTTCAATTTGAGTCTCTGACGAGAGTTCGCGGGAGTGCCACGACGCATGCGCGAGAACTGAGATTAACCCTACTCCGAAAGAGTGAGCAGCCAGTCAAGTAGTAGCAGAAGAAGAACGCCGTAATCTCAGTTCTCGCGCATGCGTCGTGGCACTTTCTGTTTGCTCATCTCTTCCAGTCTCTTAGAAACCTGAATCAGTGGGTGTCTGCCAGAACGCACCATCTTCTTCAGTGACTGCAGGTAGTTTTCAAACATGAAGGCACTACAATTTTCCAGACAACCAAAGTTTTCTGCATCACTTGCTATGCGCAGCACGGTATGGGTGTTGTACACGAGGAGCTCCTGTCCATAGAGTGTCCGACCTTTTTCCACAAAGTATTGCAGAAGTTCATTAGCATATTTGGAATGTTCCTGCACATACTTGGACATACTAGGATTGCCATGGCCCTGTGTCTTCCCTGTGTATAAAAGGAACTGACGAAACTCTGTTGCTTTCCATCTGTCCAGCTCCTCAAGACCCCTAGGCTTTCGCCCAAATGCAGATGGTATGCAGTCCTGAAGAGACCGCAGTCTTGCACAAATTTCTTTGTTTTGGCTGGCCGAAACCCTCACAGCTCTGTCTCCTCTGGTCCAGATGAGCAGGAGCCTTTTCATTACACCGAGACAAGCCTGGTGCATGCAATCAATGGGAAAGCACCTCACCATGTCTATGACACAGGTGTGTTTTGTGATTTGTGATTGATTTCTGAATGCTTCATCTGTCGGAGTATGAGGTCAGCCGTCTCTTGGTATGTGACTCTGTTTAACCACACACCTTTTTGCTCACATCGGTCACAGCCAAAGTACCCGGAATACTGTTTGATATTTTTCACTAATGCACGAGCTGGAGCATCACACACAAAGCACCTCAGATTGACTTTTATTTTCCTTCCCTTGAAGGAAATCTGCTCGGGTTATGTATATAACCCTTGTTCCCTGAGAAGGGGAACGAGCACTGCATCGGAACGACGCTTTGGGGGATGCTCCCTTAGCATCAGCGAATCTGAAACCAGAATGCCAACTAGGCCAATCCGATTGGCGTGCGTGATGACGTCATCGTGACGGCATACCCGGAAGTATAAAAGGGGGGCTGGAACGTAATGGCGGTAGTAATTGCTCTGAAGCATGCGCTCCAGGCGCGCCGAGGTGTGGCGTCGGGATGCAGTGCTCGTTCCCCTTCTCAGGGAACAAGGGTTATATACATAACCCGAGCAGTTCCCTTTCGAGGGAACTCGCACTGCATCGGAACGACGCTTTGGGGAACGAGTACCCACTAGGCCACACCGAAGGGTAGCACCTGCCCTAGTGTGAAGCCGGAGACCGGGCACAGCTAGGACTGGAGCACCCTCGCACCAGGCGTCGTAGGGAGATCCAGGCTATAGAACCTGATGAAAGTGTGTGGTGAAAGTGTGTGGGGTAGCCCACCCGGCCGCCTCGCAGATATCCTGCAAGGGGACCCCAGAAAGAAGGGCCACCGAAGAGGCCATGCCTCTGGTGGAATGAGCCCTCACAGCCACAGGTGAAGGCAGACTGCGCACCTGATAGGCCATGGTAATCGCCTGGACAATCCAGTTACTGATTGTCTGGGTAGACGCAGGCAATCCCTTTCTAGGTGAGCCAAAACACACCAACAGTTGTTGCGATCTCCTCCACTGTGCAGACTTCGCCAAATAAACTCTGAGCGCCCTAACCGGGCAGAGTAGGTGAAGTCTCCCTTCTTCCGCCGTCACATGAGGCGGAGGATGAAATGCCTGCAGAACCAAGGACCTGACCACCCTTGATGGCACCTTAGGCACGTAGCCCGGCCTAGGGTGTAGGATGGCTTTTACTCCTCCCGGGGCAAACTCCAGGCAAGTTGGCGTTACCGCCAAGGCCTGGAGATCTCCCACTCTCCTAAGAGAGGTCATGGCGAGGAGAAAAGCCACCTTAAGGGTCAGGTTCTTAGGTTCAGCCGACTCCAATGGCTCGAAGGGGGCCTCAGCCAAACCTTCGAGAACCACTGCCAGGTCCCAGGTTGGAACTCTGGAATGAGCCGCAGGCCTCATCCTCCGAGCCCCACGGAGGAATTGTACAACTAGATGGTGCCTACCCAGAGGCCCATCACCCATAGGAGCGTGGAAAGCCGCAATGGCAGCCACGTACACCTTGAGTGTGGACGGGGTAAGCCCTGCAGAGAAGCGATCTTGGAGGAACTCCAGCACTGAAGCCACTGGGCAGTTAACTGGGTCCACCTCACGCTCCCTGCACCAAGTGGAAAATACATTCCACTTGAGGCTGTACAGTCTCCTCGTAGACGGAGCCCTGGAACTGAGTAAGGTCTCTATCACCTCCGCCGATAGGCCAGCCTCTATGTACCTGGCCCCCTCAGGGGCCAGACCCATAGGTTCCAAATCTCCGGGCGGGGGTAAAATATCGTACCCGCCGCCTGAGATAGGAGATCCCTCCTCAGAGGAATCTCCCACGGCTGACCTGCTAGCAGAGCTGTGATATCCGAGAACCAAACTCGAGTCGGCCAACGGGGTGCTACCAGAAGTAGACTGACCCCCTGTTGCCGGACCCTCTCCAGGACTCCCGGGAGCAGAGCAATCGGGGGAAATGCGTACAGACGCAGCCTCGGCCACGTCTGAACCATGGCATCCAGCCCCGCGTGAGGGAAAACCACAGAGGACAGTGGGACGTCTCTCGAGACGCAAACAGATCCACTTCCACTGGGCCAAACCTCTTGCATATGGCCTCCACCACCTCTGGGTGGAGTCGCCACTCCCCGGGCCTCAGCTCCTGCCTCGACAGGATGTCTGCTCCCTGATTTTGGACCCCTGGGACATACATCGCCCTGATGGACAATATTTTCCCCTGGGACCACAGGAGGACTTGACGCGCCAGTCTGTAAAGAGGGCGCGACCTCAATCCCCCTTGGCGGTTGATGTACGCTACGACAGACGTATTGTCTGTCCGTACCAGGACATGTTGGCCGCGGAGGTCCGGGAAAAAGCTCCTGAGAGCTTTGTAGACCGCCATCATCTCCAGGCAATTTATGTGCCAGGAGGAATGACGGCCCTCCCATGGGCCCCTCGCAAAGCGGCCGTCCATGACCGCGCCCCAACCAGTGAGGGAGGCGTCTGTTGAAACGGATTTCCGGCAACAGGACGCTCCCACCACTGGCCCCTGGGACAGAAACCAAGGTTTTTTCCATATGACTAGGGAACGAAGGCATTTGCGCGTTACCCTGATCATACGGAAAGGATTCCCTCTGGGGGAAAACCCCTTGGTTTTCAGCCACCACTGGAGGGGTCTCATGTTCAGCAGGCCAGAAGGTATTACGCTGGACGCTGCTGCCATGTGCCCCAGCACTCTCTGAAAGTGCTTCATAGTGATGCAGTGGCCTAGCCTTACTTCTAAGACCATCGCCAGTATGGTCTCGACTCGCGCGGGAAACAATTGTGCCCGCATCGTCGTCGAGTCCCATACAATCCCTAGAACCGTAGTCCTCCGGGACGGCGTCAACACACCTGTTGTGTTGAGTCTCAGCCCCAAGCACTTCATATGGGCCAGAGCGACACCTCAATGCCGAACTGCCATCCCGTACAACTGGGCCAATATGAGCCAGTCGTCGAGATAATTCAGCACACGGATGCCCTGGAGTCTCAATAGAGCCAGAGCTGCATCCATGCACCTTGTGAATGTGCGTGGGTGAAGAGCTAGACCGAAGGGAAGCACTCGATATTGGTACGCCTCGCCCCCGAAAGCGAACCTCAAGAACTTCCTGTGACATGGAAGGATGAAGATATGGAAGTATGCCTCCCTCAGATCTATCGTGACGAACCAGTCCTCGAACTGGATCTAACTCACGATAATGGAGACCATGAGCATTTTGAAACCGAGCCTCCTCAGAGACCGATTCAAATACCTCAGGTCTACCGGACGCCACTCTCCTTCCCTTCCGAGAACTATAAAGTACCGGCTGTAGAACCCGGACTCCCTCTCTGGCGGAGGAACGTACCCTAAGGCCTCCTTCGCCAGCAAGGATATTACCAGTTCCCTTGCCCGACCCTGCTCCTTGTCTACAGTACGCAGGACCCATGTAGAAATATTCGGAAGGCATTTCCATGCGCCGAGATACTCTACTAAGGGAACCAGCCTCTCGAGGCTGGCTTCGGGTGTTACACGAGCCTCGTTCCCAACCCCCTGAAGCGGATGACCGGCAGGAAGTAGTTGGGAAGGATTCTCTATGTGCGGACGCGTTAGCTGCCCAGCCGCAAGTCCCTTCGGAGGCGGCTGGAGCAGCATGCGTTCGCGGGAAATCGATGGGGCCCGAAGCGTCATAGACGGCGGGATTACCTCGATTTCCCCGGAGCGCCGCAGAGGAAGCAACCTCGCGCGGGGGACCGCTCTTGGAAGTCCAGCCGAAGCCAGGACTTCTTCCCAGCAGCCTTCCGCCCTGGAGTACGTTCCTCAGATCGCCTCCAGGAGCGAAAGACCGCTGCTGGGACTGTTGATGAGAACGCCGCCTCTGTTGCCAGGCTCCTGGAGGAGGGGCTCTAGAGGCGACGCTCTCTTTCTGCACCTGTCGGTGCGAGGAGCTGGCAGACGGCTGAGGCTGCCCCTTAGGGGCCACTTTGCCAGGCTCTGAGTGGCGAGGGAGGCACTGGCGGAAGGCTGCTGACTGCATCTTCGCCTCCTGGTACGCAGCGACAACGGTCTCAACCGCGTCACCAAATAAACCAGAAGGCGAAATCGGGGAGTCTAGGAGGAAGGACTTATCCTTCTCCCTCATCCCCGACAGATTCAGCCAGAGATGCCTCTCCACCATCACCACGGAGGCCATGGCCCGGCCGATAGCACGGGCCATCTCCCCGGTGATGCGAAGAGACAAATCTGCAGCCCTCCGTAGTTCCAGCACGTCCTCCGAAGAGGGACCGTCGCCCTCATTGAGCTCTTTCAGGAGGTCAGCCTGGTAGGCCTGCAAGACAGCAAATGTGTGCAGGGAACTACCAGCCCGCCCGGCCGCCATATAAGCTTCGCCCACCAACGATGAGGTGTCCCGAAGGGGTTTGGTGGGCAGCTCCGGGGTTCTAAGGGACGACACAGCATCGGGGAAAAGATAACTCGTGAGAGCCTCTTCCACCCGAGGCATCGTCCCATAGCCCGCCTCGCGCGCCCCCAGAACATTGGAATAATCCAATACTGGAGGAATGCGCGAGGAATAGGGCTTCCTCCACGACCTACACACCTCGGTGTGTAGGTCCGGAAAGAAAGGTAAACCCCGGCGAGGTGTTTGGACCCGGCGAGAAAGAAACCGGTCGTCCAGCCTACTAGGTGGCTGAATCTCCGGCATTTCCTGTGGCCAATTGATCTTCAATCTGGCCACCGCACGAGTCAAAACCTCAATTAACTCCTCTTGGGCGAGTGGATGAAGCGATGAAACACTTCCTGCTTCTCCACCTGCCCTGATGCAACACTCATCCGGCTCCTCGGAACCGGAGAGAATAAGCATCAGATCCTCAACCCCGGGGGAAGAAGCCGCAGCGCGGGCTTCCACACGGGGAGGAAGATCTTTAGAACTGTCAGACAAGGATTGGGAAAGTGCCGCAGCAGTCCCAGATCCCGCTGACAAATCCTTATGTAAACCCCATGGTCTGTGACACCGAGACGCCTCAGCGATCGCGGGTCCAGAACCCTGGGGCTCACAAAGCTGGCCGGCCTCATCGAACACGGCCAGCCGAGAGCGGCGCAGTCTGAGTGTGAACAGCTCACAATGTTGACAGGCAGCTCCCTCGAGAGCTGCCCGAGCATGTTCAACACCCAGACACTGCACACAAAGCAGGTGTGTATCTGAGCCCGAAATGTAATAGGGACACGGATGCACACACTGCTTGAAGTGTCTCACACTCTCATTCATTCTTTTTCTTTTTCTCTTTTCAATCACACACTTTCACTGACAAAACAACAGTAAATAGACAGACAGTTTGACAGATAGCGCTATGCTGAAGAGCAATAACTGCCGCCATTACGTTCCAGCCCCCCTTTTATACTTCCGGGTATGCCGTCACGATGACGTCATCACGCACGCCAATCGGATTGGCCTAGTTGGCATTCTGGTTTCAGATTCGCTGATGCTAAGGGAGCATCCCCCAAAGCGTCGTTCCGATGCAGTGCGAGTTCCCTCGAAAGGGAACCTGTCATTCATCAGATGACCCAGGTCCCTTACTGTGTCTTCCAAAAAGCCAAGATCTGTTGGTCGACTTGCACCACATGTCAGAGCCGTGGGGAAAATGGTAACAGGATCCAGCATGACTGCGCAAAGGACTGGCCACATATACCCCTTTTCCACCAAGGCAGTGCTAGAGCTAGTTCAGAGCCAGAGCTAGTCCCAGTTCATAGTTGGTTCGACTGAGGAGCCTTCTAAGAACCGTTTGCTTTTCCACATGCTCAGAGCCACAACAGAGCCATGTCTTACGTCACTGTATACGTCTCATCTTTCTCATCAACGCTAGCGAGGCAGTGTTGCCAAGTCCTGTTGCTGCGGGCTGTTTTTCATGTCCGCGGGTTGAAGCGACCCCAATTATGTGATATTTAGCCCTGGGAATGCAAATTTTAGTAGGCAACCATGCCAAAAAACATATATTTTACCCCCAAATGTGATTTTTACCGGGGGAGCCCGCCTGAAACGCGATTGGGCTTATTTTGAGTAGCAATCGGGCGGGTTTTGTTGTGAAAACCTGGCAACCCTGGGCAGCGGGAAACACAAATGGTGTGTTCACACCGCCGCCGGCGAGAGCGTCAAAGTGGCCGGAAGTCATTCATTTTCAATGGGAGCCCGGCGGTGAGCTCCGGCGAGAGCGGCGCGGCGCGGCGCGTCTTGGACGATTTGGGCGTCGAGGAGAGTTGGAATCAGGTCAACTTTATGGTAATGAGCTATGACGCGGTTCGGCGGCAACCGGCGGCAACCAATGGGAATGTAGTAGTGCTCCGCTTGAAATGATTCCAGAGAACGCAGTTCTGTAAACTTTGGTTCCGACAACATTAGTTCCCAAGCAAAATAGAGGAGAGGTTGATCTTTGCGGTAGCGGGTTTCCCTATAATATATATATATATATATTCCGCGCAACACCTTTTATATGCAACATTTTCGCGCTAGAAAGCCTTTTTTTCAGCGGGAATGCAATTCATTTGCTCAAAAAAACACCGATTTGAATGCTGCACTTAAACCAGGACAGTTATTGTAAAGTAGGTTGCACACAAATTAATGTTAATGTTAAAGACCAAGGCTAGCACCTATAAACTGCATGTTGACATTAGACTAGCACTTCCAAGAACACAAAAGCCACACCACACAAATGGCTTTTAAATGGTTTATTTCATTAGCAAACATGCAACTATAATTAAGTTAACTTTCACATTTAAATTATTTCATGATGTTATCTTATACGGGTATACCCTACTGTGGTCAGTCAGCACAAATGCCGATTTTAAAAATGCGAACATGATTGTTTGCTTTGCGGCCCCTTTAAATGCAGTTTTAAAAAAGACCAAGCATTCGATCTACGTCAGAGCGGCAGCGCGTCCGTGAATCTTTCTACAGCGTCGAGTGCAGGGCGGCCAGAGCGAAGTTTGACGCTCTCGCCGGCGGCGGTGTGAACGCTCAGAAACACACCAGGCTTGTTCGAGATGCATTAGCGCTGCGCAGACCGATCCATGTATGATATAAAAAAAACGCATGAGTGAATCAAAAGCATAAGGAGTCGTGTGCTCTCGCTGGACTCGTTATCATACGGCGATCGGTCTCTGCACAGCACCGCTGCAAACAAGCCTTCCATCAACACTGCAAACGTTGCGTTACTATTGATTCACATGGCTTTACGATCCTACATCGTATAGACGGAGATTACAAATGAGCAGCAGCTGTTAGCTCCATTAGCTGCTATTTCAACAATGGCGGATCTCAAGCTTGTGTTGGTCTTGTTGACCCCGGCCCCAGCGCCTGACGTAATCGGTTCTTACTTCTAGCCCTGTTCTAGCCCAGCAATGTTTTGGTGCTACTTAAGAACCACTTTTCCTGGCTCTGAGCTGGGGCTTTGGGTGTGGAAACACAAAGAACCGATTTGAAACTAGGCTCTGGCTCCGATCTAGCTCTAGCACTGCTTTGGTGGAAAAGGGGTAACAGATGTTTTGGAGCTTTTGTACAGTGGCAATCCATCAACGTTCAGGGATAAATCAACAGAGTGTAGTTTAACTACTTCATCCAGTGGGTAATTTTCTAATGTTTCTTGTAGTTTCTGTTTAAGTGGAAAGTAAACGTATTCCATTCCAGATTTTTGCTGCGTGTTGTAAGGCTGCTGCCAGTATGTCTGGTCGACTGCTAGATGGAACAAAAGCCCCCCTGGACATTAACACTTGAACTACCTCCAGCATATGTAGCAGGAATCTCGAGGCGCAGCACACAGTGCAGTTCACACTTCACACACACTACCTCCCCTTCACCCCCTCTCCTCCTCACATGAAATACACTGAAATACCTATGCAATGTAAAGTATGTACAAGAAGAATCTATGTATGTTTGATATGTGTCTCAGTGCGCCTGGTAAAATGGTCTCATTTTCCCAACCATAATGAAAAGCTAAAAGAAGTTATAAAATATGAGAAAGTGATGTATCTTCTAAAGGTGTTCCCTCCCCCAGATCCTCCATTAAGACTGTACCTCCTGTGCAAAAGTGTCTGGGCAGTTGAGGGTGATTCACTGTGTCCATGCCTTTTTAACATTTTAAGAAGGTTGTCAAGTGCATTTTGTTTTATTTGGTACTCTATGGCCCAAGCGGACAGCTCTTCTGCCAGTGACATGTCCTTACTGTCGTCGTCTTCAAGGTAAAAGGCCAAGGATTCATTTAAGCTGTTAATTACCTCCCATGTTGTTTCTATTGGTTGTTCTCTTGCATTTTCAGAGTGCAAATGGTGTTCAGTGTCAGATGCATATTCCCACAATTCTGCTCCATATCAACTGACATTACTCCGTCAGCACCTTCTGATTGTTCTTCAAGTGGAAGATCAAGTGATTGTACTTCAACGGCTGGATTAGTGTCCAGGTGAGATGGCGATCTGGACAATGCCTGCCTTGCGGTTCTCCAAGCATTTTCAGAGCTCATTCTAGGAGAGTAGCATTTATTTAATTTAGATTTAATTTGTACACCATTTTGTTATATACCAAATATATATGAGCTTTCAAGTCAGTGAAATTAATGTCAAGCTTATTTTTCTAAAATATATAGGGACCACCCATTAACAGATTTTATTTAATTATTTTATTTTTTTATGTTTGGTCCTTTTGTGATCTTTCTACACTAAAAACAAATCCTGCTAGAAAGAACATGGTAATGTAAATTTGTAAATATCTTACCTTGTAGTGTTGAAGGCGAAATAAAAGAACTAGTGGATAAAAACTGCAACACATCAATGTGAATGGCTTGTTATTTCTAGGCACTTGCAATCGATATTACATTTACATTTACATTTAGTCATTTAGCAGACGCTTTTATCCAAAGCGACTTACAAATGAGAGCAATAGAAGCAACTAGAACAGTCAAGGGCTACAGTATGCAAGTGCTGTAACAAGTCTCAGTTAATCTAACACAGAACACACATGACAATTTTTATTTTATTTTTTTAAATAAATTAGACAGACAGAAAATGAATTGAATGGAATGTTAAGTGCTATTCTTGATTGGTTAGGTGCTGCTGGAAAAGACGTGTCTTTAGCCGTTTTTTGAAAATGGCTACAGACTCGGCTGCTCGAATTGAGATAGGCAGGTCATTCCACCAGGTGGGGGCAGTCCAGGAAAAGGTCCGTGAGAGTGATTTCATGCCACTTTGGTATGGCACTACAAGGCGTCGTTCACTGGCCGACCGTAAGCTCCTGGAGGGTGTGTAAGTCTGAACAAGTGAGTTTAGGTATATTGGTGCAGAGCCAGTGGTTGCTTTGAAGGCGAGCACCAGTGTCTTGAATTTGATGCGAGCAGCTATTGGCAGCCAGTGGAGACTGACGAAGAGAGGCGTGACGTGCGCTCTCTTCGGCTCGTTAAAGACCACCCTCGCCGCTGCATTCTGGATCAGTTGCAAGGGTTTGATAGTGCATGCTGGAAGGCCCGCTAGAAGAGCATCACAGAAGTCCAGTCTGGAGAGAACAAGAGCTTGGACCAGGAGTTGTGTGGCCTGCTCTGATAGGAAGGGTCTGATCCTCCTAATATTGTATAACGCAAATCTGCAGGACCGGGATGTTGCAGTGATGTGGTCAGTGAATTTTAGCTGATCATCAATCACAACTCCAAGGTTCCTGGCTGTCCTGGACGGAGTTATGGTTGATGATCCGAGCTGAATGGAGAGATTATGATGAAGTGCTGGGTTGGCTGAGACCACAAGCAGTTCTGTCTTTGCAAGGTTGAGTTGCAGGTGATGCTCCTTCATCCAGGCAGAAATGTCTGTTAGGCAGGCAGCAATACGAACACCAACCGTGGGATCATCTGGTTGAAATGAGAAGTAGAGTTGAGTGTCGTCGGCATAGCAGTGATAGGAAACGCCATGTTTCTGAATGACAGTTCCCAGTGATGACATGTAGATGGAGAAGAGAAGTGGTCCAAGCACTGAGCCCTGTGGAACTCCAGTGGCTAGATGAAGTGACTTAGACACTTCACCTCTCCATGACACCCTGAAGGACCTACCTGAGAGGTAAGACTTGAGCCACTGGAGAGCAGTACCCGAGATGCCCATCTTCATGAGAGTTGACAGGAGGATCTGGTGGTTAACTGTGTCAAAAGCAGCAGACAAATCCAGTAAGATGAGTACTGTGGATTTGGAAGCCGCTCTTGCCTGTCTCAGTGCCTCCGTAACCGAGAGCAGGGCAGTCTCAGTTGAGTGGCCACTTTTGAAGCCGGATTGGTTGATGTCCAGGAGGTTGTTCTGTTCAAGAAACGTAGAGAGCTGGTTAAAAACAACTCGCTCGAGTGTCTTTGCAATGAAAGGCAGAAGGGATACCGGTCTGTAGTTTTCTAAAAGTGCTGGGTTAAGAGAGGGTTTCTTAAGCAGTGGGGTTACCCGAGCCTGCTTGAATGCTGTGGGGAAGGTCCCGGTGTGAAGAGAGGTGTTGACAATGTGAGTGAGTGCAGGAGTAACAGAAGAAGAAATGGCCTGGAGGAGGTGAGTGGGGATAGGATCAAGCGGACAGGTAGTGGGGTGGTTGGAAAGGATGAGTTTGGAGACTTCAGCTTCAGAGAGCAGAGAAAAAGAGGGGAGCGTATGTGTGATGGTTGTTGAGATGTGTGTGTCGGTTTGCGGTGTGGAGTATTGGCTGCTGATGGAGGAGATTTTATTTGTGAAAAATGATGCAAAGTCATCAGCTGTAAGAGTTGATGAAGGAGGGGGGGGAGGAGGACAGAGGAGCGAAGAGAATGTTCTGAAGAGTGCACGAGAGTCAGAGCAGTTGTGGATTTTGTTGTGGTAGTATGTAGTTTTAGCAGTGGAGACATTAGCAGAGAAAGAAGCGAGGAGAGACTGATACAGGGTCAGGTCAGTAGTGTTTTTAGTTTTGCGCCACTTCCTCTCTGCCACCCGGAGCCCAGAGCGATGTTCGCGGAGAACATCAGACAGCCAGGGGGCAGAGGGAGTGGTGCGAGCTGGCCTGGTTGAAACGGGGTCTCGGTCCACTTTTACGTGGTCTCGGTCTTGTCACGGCCTTGACGGTCTTGGTCTTGGTCTTGTCTTGGTCTCGGACCTCTCGGTCTTGTCTAAGTATCGCTGTCTCAGAACGATTTAGCAATACAATATCCACGACAATATTTTTTTTTTTTTACGACAACACAACGTTCAATAATGCACCATTAATATTATTTTGTGCCCTTCAAATGCAACCAATCACATGCATGTATTATTTTCTGACACAGCCGTTGGCGCTCTCATCCATCAGTGAGTGAGCGTAGCGTACAGCGTAAAGAGCACAGATCCAGCATCTAGTCAGTCAGTATGTCAGCAAATTCCTTGGTCATAAAATTTGCTTTCATAGAACACAATGAGTTCTTCTGCACATCGTCAAATAAAAAAAAGCATTCGGCGAAATGTAGATTCTGCAAAGTCTGCTTGACAGAGACAGCCGGGACCACCTCAACGTTCACCAGACACCTGGAGCGTAAACACAGGGAAAGGTAAGCTATCTAACGTTACCCATTTTCAAACTCTTTGAGGTAAAAACTTTCCAACCTCCCATGACCAAACAGATCATGTATCTGCTGAATTATTGTTGTTTATCATGTGTTCTTCTCACACGTGCGGTATAAGTTATTTAGGGACATATGTTTTGCAAGCCTCTCTAAGGACGTGACTAACCTGGTGAAGATGAGTGTAATAACGTTACTCGCTAAATACAGTTAGCTCTATCAGTGGCTACCGGCGGCTAGAACTTTAGTAGGGGTGGAACGGTACATGAAAAACCGCGCTCATAATTGAAGTGACGCGCTCATTTTTTCCAGGCGCCGTGAGGTGAAAAAATCACCCAAACACTACGTGTGTTTTTTTCTACTCCATTAATAAATCTTGTAACGTCGTTAGCAGAGCAACATCAATCGTTTTTCGGTGGTGGAAATCCATTAGCTACTAAAAAATGTATTTGCCATTGAGGAGCGCAGTGCATGGTTGCATATCAACGACAGACGCCACAGGAAAATCAGACCGAATTTTACTATAATAAAAGATAGGCTAACGTGCATTGTAAATGTCAGTAATGTATATTTTTTATAAAAAATATTTAAAGGCTGAAATATGTGAGGTTTATTTTTTTATAAAACCTTTTGTCAACTTTATTTGAACTTGTGTACGTTAGATAACATGTTGCAAGACACTCCTTTACAATCTGGCCATCATTTTTAATGTTATTAATTTATAACTAAATAAATGGTCTTTTAAATATAATCTGCATATATCCGTTGTGTTGACTAAACATTAGGCCTAATCCAAGTTTACAATTGTGTATCTTTAATTTGATGTTACAATTTCATCTACACATTAAGTATAATTTCAATTGGTTGCATATTTCTCACTCTTTAGACAGTTGTTGGAGGAGCAAGATGGTGTTGGAGGTGTTTGATGTTTTGTCTGATGAACCAGCCAGTACCAGTCATGTCAGTCCTCAACAGTACACAAAAGTTAAGGGAGTCTCAATCCTCTAATAGTGCAGTAACAGCCGTCATGCAATTGCTACACATAGTTGATCTCACCCAGTCTGCAAAAAACATTTACAGTGAGCTCACAGACACACACATGACATGGTCTGTCTCTGTATTGTTCTGCCTGTGTAGTTGAAGTAATACCGTCTAATATGTATTAAATGTAAACTGCGGCTGAACCCTAGTATGCTGCTGTTCTTGAATTCATTCAAGTTATTGGTTAGCTTCAACACTAGTCTGTTTTTTTCCCCCTCCGGTCTTGACTTGGTCTTGGTCTTGAGTTGGTCTGTCTTGGTCTTGGTCTTGGTCTTGTCTTGGTCTCGATACCCTCTGGTCTTGGTAGTGTCTCGGTCTCGGTTTAGGCGGTCTTGACTACAAGTCTAGTTCAAACTAGAGGTCTTCACGGGTCCAAAAATTCATACCCGAACCCGAAGAGACCCGTAATGTGCTAAACGGAACCGACCCGGACCCGTCTATTATTTCAAAAGCTGGAACCGAACCCGGCGTGAAGACACAGACCTGATTGTCAAATATACCACAATAAACTTTAAGCTTAAACAAGACGGTTCATTCATATTATTATTAAAGTCAGTGACTGCGGAAGCTCGGGTTGCCATAGAAACATGACACGCACTTGAGACTGACATTTGTGACAGTTCACCTGAGATTTTGTTACTGATTTGAAATATATTATTTAAATATAAGTTTGCTCGAGAGATCGCTCGTGTTTTTCTTCTTTCTTTTTTTTAAACCTTATTTCCCGGCTCACACTTTTCTTATCCTAATTTTACAAGTTGCAAACACACACAAGCAGTGCTGACTGACTCTGATCACCGGCAGTGTTCTCTGATCCGGATCGACTCGGGTATTGGACACAAATGTTAAACAGACCCGGGACCCGAAGTAATAGATTGGGACCCGACCCGGACCCGGCTGATCATTTAAAATATAGAGCCGAACCCGTACGGGTCCACGGGTCTCGGGGGCTCCGTGAAGACCTCTAGTTCAAACTTCTTCCCCTTACTCCTACCACTCCGTTATTTTATTTTGTTGGTTTATTATTTGATTAAAGTTGTTGAACGTTCGCCGGTTCCGCCTCCTCCTTCCCATAACAACAAACTACGTGACAGCCATGAGATCCTGATATCCTTATGCAATGACGTGGCCTTGAGTCGTGTTGAGGGAAGGACAGATTTTTCTTGTGGCACACTTTCACAGACACACACAGCGTCTCCACGACATGGCGGCGACAACAACTGCAACTGAAGCCACGCCTTCTTTCTCTGCGTGTGCATTTGGGCGGCATTATGCTAATATTTCCACCGAGTGACGTAGCTCTGTGAGGGAGAATCCGATCGAGGTGTTCCCACCCAGCAAAAACACGTTGAAAAGACGACATTGCCAGACGTTTAAACAACGTTCAGATTTGGTTGTAAAGTGAAAATTCGTCTTTTTCAGGCCTAATTTCAACCGTGAATGCATGATCATATTTAATATTCATAATTACTGTCACAATAAGACAATTCACAAAAGAGTAGCGTTTATTGACACATCAAAAACACTTTCCTGATCACATATTAAGCCTGCATTTGATCAAACATACTGTAAAAACCGTAATAGTGTGAAATATTACTATAAAAAATAACTTTTATATGAATACATTGTAAAAGGTAATTTATTCCTGTGATCAAAGCTGAACTCTTCAGAGTCGCATGATCCTTCAGAAATCATTCTTGAGTTGATGCTCAAGAATCATTTATAATTATTATCAATGTTGAAAACAGTTGTGCTGCTGCATATTTTTGTGGAACAGATTTTTTTTTTAACAATTTAAGTCTTTACTGTGACTTTTGATCAAATTAATCCATCTTTTCTGTATAAAGATTTTTTTTTTTTCAAATATTAAAAACGTCTATAAAACAGAACAATGGCCAATTATAAAAACATGAGAATTCAATAAAAAATCCAAAAATGAATTGTCGTTAATGACTTCCCCTCGTGTAGCTCCAAACCCATAAGACTTTTGTGCAAAAAACAAATGAAGATATTTTTAGCAGATGCCTTGTGTGCACAAAAAAAGCGTCTTTATTCACAAATGATGTATCTTTGCCGCATGTTCACGAGCGCACCAGCTCTCACAGCAACACAACACGGACGCATGGTGGCGAACATGTGTCAGATATACATTTTGTGAATAAAGATGCTGTTTTTTGTGCACTCATGTCGCTTCATAAAATCGAGGTTAAACCACAGGAGTCATATGGATTACTTTAATGTCTTTACTACCTTTCTGGGGTAAACTGTGACATGGGGGGGACATAAATCGCTCAGATTTCATTAAAAAGATCTTCATTTGTGTTTCAAAGATGAACAAAAGTCTTACAGGTTTGGAACAACATGAAGGTGAGTGATGAAACATTTTGGTTAAATTAGGTAAATCAGACAACATCAATCATCTTCTTGTTCTTCTGCTCCTTCCACCAATCCTGAAGCTTCCACTTTCAATGCTTTAGCCTGGCTGTTTTTCTCCAGCATCTAAAGTCAGAAAGAAAACAATAACAGAAATGTAAATGAAAAAAAAAAACAATGGTTGTCCAAACTGTAAAGTATACACCATCACTGTTAGGGCATTTCCACCTCAGGGCACAAAAGACTGGAAACTGACTAATAGCATGAGAACAATTTACTCAAATCTTCAACAGTTTTGTTACTTCCTATACATTTAAACATTTAAAATGACTATGCAAGTACTATAAAAAAGTAAACTGCTGAAATGTTAAAAGGACACTAGAAATACGGTCATCTTGTGCTCACCCTCATGTCATCAGCAAAAATGGCATGATTTAAAAATGTCTGGGTTTTCTGTCAATACAATGAAAGTCAACGGGACACAACATTGTTTTCATTGTGTGGGCAAAACAGTTCAAATCTCAAATGGCTTTGTCTGTGTTCCCCAGAAGAAAGTCATATATAGGTTTGGAGCAACATGAGGGTGCGTAAATGACAGAATGTCTTTGTTAACAGAATAACAATGATTTTAACTTCATGCATGAATATGTAGCTTTAACTTACCAGTAAAAGTCTAAAGGTGTAAAAGTTCTCGGCAAAAGAAAGCGAACTGTACCGCTTTCCACCCTCGGTTTGGCATGTTCAGCACCGGTTCATCTCAAATCTGATGGCGCATTCGCATCTATAATATGTTTTTTTGAAAATAACAACACGTAAAACAGACAGAGTTCGGCTAATGCATGTTTTCATAAAGGGACTTTGGTATTACTTACCAGTCATATGGTTCATAATGTCTAGAGATGTTCTTCGACAGGAGTTTGCTCCATCTCTAGTGCACGGCCATCAGCCAGGAAGAATCCACGCACATTAGTCACAAATATTTAGTAGCCTATACAATGCCAGGTTTATTAGAAATAAACTACAGCAGAGGTGAAATGCAGAATAGAAAAAGAGTAATATACAGATATGCAAAACAATTATCCTAAAATAACAGAATTTACATTTTTAGGTTTACTTATTTAGTAATACTAATACAGTGTAAACAATAAAAGCCTTTTTAAAAGAACAAAAAATGTGTGCGTATATATATATATATATATATCGCAAAAGAAAATTACAAATGCATGGTGATATATATTTAGGTTAAAATTAATTAGCTTACTTCCAAACAAAACTATCAAAATATCTCATCTACACATAAGATGTGATTTTAAAAGCCCCAACTTCCACAAACAAGAGCTCAAGTCTATAGTTAACCTGTCTATAGTTAACCTGTCTATAGTTAACCTGTCTATAGTTAAAGCTGCACTGTGTAACTTTTTTAGTTTATTCTTAGCTAAAAACACTTAGTTCTTTCAAAAATATATGTGCTCATTAATGTATATTTACTTCTTTCAAGTAATAAAGTATTCTCGTAAGTTTATAATATGCCATTGAAAATACATACGGGTGAGGGGTTCGAATGGGGGTCGCCATGTTGCCCCTCCATCTTGAAAGTACATTAGCCAAAGAGGGACATACCCGTAAATTCAAGCTTTGCCTTTCGCCTTTTAACACTCGATGGCACCGTGTCGAATGTGAAGAGGGGGATTGCTTGAGACTGCTGTATGAAAACCTGAAAGCCTTTTTGAAAGTCTGTTGTTGATGGAGGATCACTCTTATTCTCCAGGAGATGAACAGAGTCGCCAAGGAAGCCAAAAAGAGAATTAAGACGGCAACACAACAGGCAAATCAACACTAATGGACGAGGTGGAACTGGAAGCCATGTTAATCTTGGACTAAATCGGCCACCGTAGGAGTTAAAACCAAATCGGAATTGGGAGGAACAGAAACTAATATTTACTGGATGGTCATAAACCTTTTCACCGCTAGATGGGGGAAAATATCACACGGTGTAGCTTTAACGTTAGCATAACGGTTGCAACAGTAGATGCTAAAGGATATAGCAATATATAATACAATATACAATAGACGTGGGCAGTGGGCAGTTGCCTCGCATCTGCACGGGAAATGAACGACCCCGCCCTCCACGAGTTTCCTGCTGCCTTGCAGGTCGGCCTTGGCTGGTCAAAGGCTATGGGAGTCAACCTAAATAAAAAACCCGGTATGGAGACCCGTAGGCAGTTGGCTGAGCTTTGCGATGCCTCCTGGCACCTCCTGCAGCTGCGCTGGCACCGGCCGTATCGGCTCGCCTTTCCGCCTGACTTTGCCAGCAACGCCGAGAGGGGGATCCTGGCACTGGGCACTCTAGGATCTCCAAACTATTCGCCCAGGCCTGCACCTGGAGAGGTCACTCCAGCTTCGCTGTCTCAGCGTAGACTCAACACGGGGAGCAGCAGACACCAGTGATAAGCCCAGGCTCGTTTGGCGTAGAGCCGGGCGCTAGGGGTTGCTCTCGACGGTGGGAGGAGTCTTCTGACTCCATTGGGAAGTTACCGCCCGCCTCAACCCAGGCAGCCCCTGGGCAATAAGGTACTACCTCGCCACAACTTGCTTGCTTCATCGGGTGTGTGAAGCTTAGACAAAATCGACAGGCTTGTTGTAAAATTGAGCACCAGGCAAACACAGAAAGAAAAAGGAAAAGAAACCGCCAGCCCTGCGGCTGGCAACCTGGAACGTCAGAACAATGTGTCCTGGCCTCTCTGACGACCTCCAGCAAGTAGATGACACCAGGAAAACTGCTATCATCGACCGCGAGCTAGCCAAGCGGAAAATAGACATTGCCGCCCTCCAGGAGACACGCCTCGCTTCCAGTGGCAGTCTCAAGGAGAAGGACTACACGTTCTTCTGGCAAGGTCTGGAGTCAGACGAGCGCCGACTCTATGGGGTTGGCTTCGCAGTTCGCAACTCCCTCCTGTTATCAGTCGAACCTCCTTCACAGGGAACCGAGCGCATCCTCTCACTCCGCCTCACTACCTCCTCAGGGCCTACACACATCTTTAGTGTCTACGCCCCCACACTCTGCTCCACAGCCGAGGCCAAAGATGCATTCTACGAGGTGCTCGAGACAAGGATTAGAGAGATCCCAGCGAAGGAAAACCTGTTCCTGCTCGGAGACTTTAATGCCCGGGTAGGCGCAGCCCACACCTCTTGGCCACGTTGCATCGGACACTTCGGCGTTGGCAAGCTCAACGAGAACGGACAGCGGCTACTTGAGCTCTGCTCCTTTCATGATCTCGCCATCACCAACACCTTCTATTCCACCAAGCCCCACCACAGAGTGTCTTGGCGACATCCCAGGTCGAAGCACTGGCACCAGCTGGACTTCGTCATCACTAGAAGACCCATGCTGAACCACGTGCTCCTCACGCGCAGTTACCACAGTGCCGACTGTGACACCGATCACTCCCTGGTCGGCAGCATGGTGCGTCTCCGACCCAAAAGGACCCACCAATCCAAGCAGAAGGGCCGGCCTCGCATCGACGCGGCCAGAACCTCAAAGCTTGAGCTGCGTGAACGCTTTGCCGAGGTCATTGATAAGACCCTGGAAGACTGCCCCACAGACAGTGCCACAGCACGCTGGGACTTTATCCGTGATGCCATATACCAGGCCGCCTCAGACACCTTCGGAAAGAGAGCCAGGAAGAACGAGGACTGGTTCGAGGCTGGGATAGAAGAGATGGAGCCTGCCTTAGCTGCCAAGGGTGCTGCACTTCTCAAGTACAAGAGGAAGCCCTGCGAGAAAACACTGGCCGCCTACAGAGAAGCCCACAACAACGCCAAGAGGGTCGCCCGTAGGTGCGCCAATGACTACTGGCTGAAGCTTTGCAGTGACATCCAGACCTCTGCAGACTGTGGAAACACCCGTGCCATGTACGAGGGGATGAAAAAAGCACTTGGACCAAGTGTCATCAAGATCGCACCCCTTAAGTCCACCTCCGGCGACATCATCAAGGACCGTGGCGAGCAGATGAAGAGATGGGTTGAGCACTACGGGGAGCTGTACTCTAGAGAGAATGTCGTCACTGACATAGCCATGGAGAACACCACCCCACTGCCCACTATAGAAGAACTTGACTCGCCACCCACCATCGAGGAGCTCAGTAAGGCTATTGACTCGCTGTCCTGCGGGAAAGCACCAGGCAGTGACGGAATCCCACCAGAGATTTTGAAGGCCACAAAAGAGAGCTCCCTCCTTGGACATCTCTATGAGCTTTTGCTGCAGTGCTGGGAAGAGGGAATGATACCACAAGACATGCGGGATGCGAAGATCGTCACGCTCTACAAGAACAAGGGCGACCGCAGCGACTGTAACAACTATCGTGGGATCTCTCTCCTCAGCATCGTGGGAAAGGCCTTCGCCAGGGTTGTCCTCAACCGCCTGCAGGTACTTGCTGACCGTGTGTATCCCGAGTCACAGTGTGGGTTCCGGGCCAAGCGATCAACCATCGACATGGTGTTCTCTCTCAGGCAGCTGCAGGAAAAGTGCCGCGAACAGCGACGTCCCCTGTACCTCGCCTTCATCGACCTGACCAAAGCGTTTGACTTGGTCAGTCGGTCTGGCCTCTTCGCCCTCCTCCACAAGATTGGATGTCCTCCCAAGCTTCTGAAGATTGTTGAGTCATTCCACGACAACATGTCTGGCATTGTTCAGTACGACGGAGCATCATCGGACCCTTTCCCAATCAAGAGCGGCGTGAAACAGGGGTGTGTCTTGGCCCAGACACTTTTCGGCATATTCTTCTCCCTGCTCCTGCGCCACGCATTCAGCGAGTCCGAAAATGGCATCTTCTTTCACACACGGAGCGACGGGAACCTATTCAACCTTGCCCGCCTCAGAGCGAAGACCAAGGTGCGCAAGGTCCTCATCCGGGAGATGCTCTTTGCCGATGACGCCGCCCTCACTGCTCACACGGAAGCCGATCTCCAGCGACTCATCACCCTCTTTGCGGAGGCATGCACAGAGTTTGGCCTCACCATCAGCCTTAAGAAGACCAACATCATGGGTCAAGATGTCAGCACCACTCCCATAATTACCATCGGAGATCACACCCTGGAGGTGGTGGATAAGTTCACATACCTCGGCTCTACAATCTCCAGCAACCTATCCCTGGATGCCGAGCTTAACGTGAGGATAGGCAAAGCAGCAACCGCCATGGCCCGCCTAGCAAAGCGTGTGTGGGACAACCCCATGCTGACCCTCAACACAAAGATGAAAGTGTACCAAGCGTGCGTGCTGAGCACCCTTCTGTACGGCAGTGAGGCTTGGACCCTATACACGCACCAAGAGCGAAGACTGAACGCCTTCCACATGCGCAACCTCAGACGGCTCCTTTGCATCACCTGGCAGGATCGTGTCTCCAACGCAGATGTTTTGGCCCAGGCAGGCTTGTTAAGCATTTTCGCCACCCTCTCTCAGAGGCGCCTGCGCTGGCTCGGACACGTTTGCAGGATGGATGATGGCCGTATCCCGAAGGACATCCTCTATGGCGAGCTCGCCATCGGTACACGGCCAACCGGTCGACCAGCCCTGCGCTACAAGGATGTCTGCAAGAGGGATCTGAAGTCATGTAACATCAACCCAGCAGATCTCGAAACAGCAACTTCCGACCGCTCTAGCTGGCGTGCAAATGTCAAAACCGGCGTCAAGCAGGCTGAGGAGAAGAGAGAGATCCAGCGCGAGGAAAGGAAGAGCCGCAAACAGCAGAGAACCCAGCCTACCACTGCTCCCCCCATAGTACCCACCACGGACTACATTTGCAGCAAGTGCGGCAGGAGCTGCAACTCCCGCATCGGCTTATTCAGCCACAGCCGGCGCTGCTGCCCCACAATTAAATAAATACTCAGGTGCAGACTCCATTGTCTCTAGAGACAGAAGGATGCCATAGAATACAATAGACACTAAACCATTTCTATAAAGTAATATTCAACGCAAGCGTGTCATTTACATGAAAGAAAGTGTCAGTAACATTTGTATGAACTATTTGTGTAATTGTAGGCACTAAACTAACCTGAAATTATGAAAATAACAATGAGAGACGGAGTTTTGCAGCTTGTCTCTTGTCAGTTGAGTTGAGGCTCCGTTTCCATGGTAACGCCCTCTGAGCCAGTTCAAATGTTCAGTGCGCGCGCCCATTAAAACACGTATAAGTCACGTAGCATTTACATAAATGTCAAATTGATGGAATGAATTATTTGATAATCAGATCAAATGTCCTGAAACTTGATGCATTGAGTGGATAGCAGGCGTGTGAACCTAGCCTACATCAAACTGTAAACTGAATGAGAATAAAGCAGTATTAAGAATGTAAAACTATTTTGAAGTCAGATATAGGTTATAATAGGCTATACATAAGGCATTAATTTATTTTTTCTCATACTGTATATGTACAATTACAGATGTAACATGAAGCTTATGTTCTATGTATTTTTTGTACATATATTTTTTAAAAGCATTTCAATATATTTAACAGTGCACTTCACATATAGCTAAATGTGAATATATTACATATGGGTGCAATTAAAATGAATTTATTAATAGGCTATATAAGTGCTCCGGTTTATTATGGTCTAATGGTGTTTAAAATACTGTGATATTTTATGGATGGCATATTACTGAATGTGATTGTTAAATGTTCAGAAATAGATGTACTAATACACAGCACAAGCGTTTTCATAGAGATATGGCCACTAGGGGCGATTCTTGCTGGATTTCTGCCAGATCATCCAGTAGGCGATATGTTTATATATGGTTTGCGAACGTACTGCTTATACACAAATCATTTATCTGCTGGTTGTGCGATGACACGCACGTACTTGAAACCATTTCTATAACAATCTATTTCTTCACTTGCTTTAATAGACGGACTAATTATGTTTATGGCTATATTAGGACTATGTGGTCCGAAACAGACGCGCGTCTTTGGCTAAATTTGGACCAAATCTGACGGACCAAACAGAGCCCAGTTTTCAACGTCTTTCTTTGGGCTAAATTTGGACCAAATGTGATGGACCAAACAGAGCCCAGTGTAGTAACGTCAGTTCGTGTGGGAAGAAGGAGGCGGGAACCGGCGAACATTTAAAACGTTTAATCAAAAATAAACAGAAAATAAAATGGCGGCGGCAGCCCCTCACGGCCGACTGCCGCCTACACACAAACAAACACAAAATGAAAATAAAAAGCTGCAGCCCCTCACGGTCGACTGCAGCATACACATAATAAAACGTAAATAAAACACAACACAAAATCCAGGCCTGGTCCTCTCTCGTCCCTCACTGTCGTCGCTCCTCCTTTATACTCCCTCACTCCTCCGCGAGAGCCGAGATCATCCTCTCTGATGAGCGCCGCCTCGTCCCGCCCTCACGGTCCCTCGGCCTCGCTGCTCGCCACACACTGTTTTCAACGTCTTTTTTTGGGCTAAATTTGGACCAAATCTGACGGACTAAACAGAGCCCAGTTTTAACGTCTTTTTTGGGCTAAATGAAGGCTATGACGGGCCGACTTGATTTAGCCCAAAAAACTACGTCCAAAAGACGTCTGGTGCTGGGTGGGATGGTTTTACTACAAATATAACCAAAAAAACATGGTTATTGTAGTACAACCATGGTAACCGCAAATTAACCATGGTTTTGCTTCTCTAACCATAGTTTAACCATGGTATTTGTGGTAAAACTGTAGTTATATAAATGGTATTCAATTAGCCAAAAAACCATGGTTACTACATTTTTACTACAATAAAACCATGGTTAAATTTCGTAAGGGACGTACGTCTGCAAGATGTCTGTTAAAGATCTGGAAAGCATCTGCTGTTTACAAACATCTGCTAGACGTCTTTAAGATGCCAGTTTTTCATACATTCTAAATCATAAACATCTTAAAGACATTGTTTAAACGTCTATTTGACATCTGACAGGAAACAACGTGTTGCAGATGAGCAAACACTCTAAAAAATACGTCTTCCAGATGTAAACATCAAATCAACGTCTCCGAGATGTATGTGTGCTATCTGGGTAATGACAAAAATATAATTTTTGGCTGAACTAACCCTTTAAACTAATAAACTTTGTCAGAACTTTGAGAAAACTAAAGTTATTTTGTTAAATAATTTTCTTTTGCTCTTTTTGTGTTATCATATATTATTGTTCTTTTGTTTATTCTTCAGTTTGTTCACTCTTTCATTCGGTCTCTTGCACTTTCATACTTTTTCTGTTTTGTTTTTTTAGATCCACAGCACTCACACAGTGACGTGTGTTTACAATGTACGAATTACTAAATTTATGTCCATTATTATTGTTTATTTTCTATTGTATTTTCTCGAAATCACGACACTAAACATGCAGTTAACAAATGATAGACACTCTCAGAGAATGATGTGAAGTCTATGTTAAATATATAATGTAATAATCTATAAGCCAAGGCATATTCAACTTCACTCATTCCCTTCACCTTGAAAGCAAATATGATCCATGAGTCCCAGTGCACTGAAATATTTCATGACAGTACTTACTATTTTGACGTTTGTTCTTTGTTAATATATTGTGTTTTCTCCTTTATGTCGCAGCCTGAAAAACACTTACAGCTGAACTTTGTGTAAAGTGTGTGTGTCGTCTAACAGGTTTTTCTGGATTCGGCCCATGACCGACTCTGACTGGATAGAGAAAATAAATGACAGAGCAGCAAAATCATATGAATCCAATGTGCACATATGTTCTCAAACACACACATATACTGTGTGAAATATACAGGGTAAGATTGAGTGAGATGAAGCTACTTTTAAATGATCCTCTTGGGCATTAGGGAAGTGACGAGTCTCGAGCCACGAGATCTCGCGATATTAAAACATGACAATATTTCTCCTCGAGGTGAAAAGCTGTCTCGTGACATCAGCATGAGGGAGTTGGGTTTGTCCTTTTACAGCGCTTGCATTATATTGTGCTGTCTTTACTGCATATGATAATTCATACTCAGAAAGTAGAACTGAAGTGACATTCATTACAAGATGATTAGAGGTTAAAACATTACAACATGGACCTATGTTGTTGTTGTTGTGTTAGTCACTTTAATAAACGTCATCAGCATGAGCTAGTGCTGAACAAATAGAGCGAGATGAACCGCACTTTGGCCATTGTGGTTTTTATAGACTACACTAAAGAGAAAGGAAAACATGAAAATGCGTCACATGACCCCTTTAATACATTAATACAAATGTGATGCAACTATTATTATAAACATGATTATACACTCAAGCTTCCAGTGTTTGTAAATTAATCTTTCATTAGTCTTTGCCTCCCTCTGCTGGTCCAACACAAACACATTCAGGCTCTATTATTCTCTCTGTAACAAAACACACACCTTTTGAGTTTATACTGTGTTTATAGAAATAAAATGGTTCATCTGTGAATGAGAAACTGTGATTGGCTGCTGTGAAATAAAAGGTGTTTCACTGCCGCCTCATCAGGTCTGTCAGAGGATCGTTGAAATCTAAATGAAGTCTTAATTTATAACAGTGAAGTCACTTCATCTTCAGTCTCTGTTGATTCTGTTGACTGTGAGTCTCTGTAGTGGATCCTTATTCACCATCAGATGATCAGCACAACATCAGACTCTCCTCTAATCATAGTCAATCCTAAAATAAAACACACACACAGTCACATATGCAGTATGAGACATTACGCCTGTCACATCTTTTCATAAGAAAACTGAGCACTAACTAGATAAGCTTTATTAATTCATTCTCAAACATGATAATATAGCTTCTATCTGATGCTCAAAGTCACTTTACAAAATCAAAAGGTCATGAAAGGTCACTCACACAATGGACAGCTGATACAGAACCAGCAGAAATGATCATTACACTCCACTACACATTTACTTTTATTTCTAGTGAGTAAAACCGCCATTTGAACTTTAAATGAAAATATGATGGAAACTGTTAAAAACTATTGTTACCCTATTGTCTCCAGTTCATAATGTGGATCATCCCTCAGATCAGAGAGCAGCTTCACTCCTGACTCTCCTAGATTATTCACAGACAGATCCAGATATCTCAGGTGTGAGG
>CM042247.1:4126150-4133650 GCA_023566225.1 Romanogobio albipinnatus | reverse complement strand
CAATCACAAGGAGCCGGTTGAAGCATCGGTAGTTATTAATATCTCAGACCTCCCCCTCTCTGATGACTTCGTTTCTGTCTTGTCCAAAGGCCTCTCATTTTCTCCTACAAACTCAGGTAGACCTTTTGACACTAAAGTGGACCTATATCGATTCTATAGAAGTCTACATTTGAAGGCCTGGTACTCCCAGAACGCACAGGGTGCAGCTACCTACTCAACCACCACGGTAAACTCTTCTTTTCGGCCTAAGTCTACTTTTTCACCATGTACCACAAATCCCATATTGACTACTTTCACCAAAAAGGTGTCCTATGAAGTAGAAAAGCTTTACAGTAAACAAAAAAAGATCACCCAGCATAAAATGCACACAAAATGAATCTCAAGCACTCAAGTGGCTTTCGGAGAGAGATGATATAATCATAAAAAGTGCTGATAAGGGTGGTGCTGTCTGTGTGTGGGACAAGAAGAAGTATATAAGTGAAGCTCTTCGCCAACTAGACAACACTCAGTATTACTCAAAGCCCTCATCCAATCCAATGGACACTATAAGAAGAGAGCTGGAGCAATTGCTTAATGAGGCAAAGTTACGTAATTGGATTACTAAGAAAGAATATGAGTTTTTGCTTTGTCAACACCCACGTTATTCTTCTTTCTATATGCTCCCCAAAGTCCACAAGGATCTGGAAAATCCTCCTGGCAGACCGATAATCAGCGGGAACGATTCAATAACAGAACCTGCTTCCCAAGTTTGTGGATTACTTTATCAAGCCATTTGTGGCAGATTTACCTTCTTATATTCAAGATACTACACAGGTTTTAAAGAAAATTGAACAAATAGGTAACATAGGCTCTTGTCTTTTGGCCACAATGGATGTGGAGTCTTTATACAGCAATATTGTACATGACGAGGGTCTAGAGGCTTTAAAACACTATCTCTCATCCAGACCTGAACATTTGATGCCTCCCAGTGACTTTATAGTGCGACTTACTGAGTGGACTTTAAAGAACAATATCTTTCTCTTTCAAGACAAATTGTATAGACAAGAAAAGGGGACTGCAATGGGTGCTTGTTTTGCTCCCAATTATGCCAATCTGTTTCTAGGCTTATGGGAGGAGCGCTATATATTTTCCCAAGTTAACCCTTTTAAAGATAAAATCTTGTGGTGGGGTAGATACATTGACGATGTGATTTTGATGTTCTTAGGCTCAGAAAAAGAACTTGTAGACTTCCATGTATATGTAAATAGCTTAAATGAGAACCTAAAATTTAGTCTGGACCAAGATTTACACACTATTAACTTTCTGGATCTACGGATCTCAAAAGATAATGAGGGATTCTTACATACATCTATCTTCAGAAAGGCAACTGATCGTAATACCTTATTGCATGCTAATAGTTTTCATCCCTCATGGCTTATTGATAGCATACCCTTTGGACAGATCCAGAGACTAAGGCGTATATGTGATTCAGATCAGGATTTCCAGTATCAATCTATGGATATGCAGCAGCGTTTTCGACAAAGAGGTTATCAAACACAAACTCTCGTTCAAGCTCATAATCGAGCCCAATCACTTGAAAGGAAGAGCCTGCTTCAGTCTAGACCCAAAAGAGTATCAACACAGAAACCCTATTTTGTCACTCATTATAGCAAGGAGGCTGTCCAGATTAAACACATTATAAAGAAAAACTGGAACATTATTGAATGTGACCCGACTTTACGGAAAATATTCACGGAACCCCCAGGGATCAGCTTTAGGACTTTAGGAGGGCCCCCACACTTAAAGACAAGTTAGTAAGAAGTTACCTCCCTGCTCCTAAACGTGAAACTTGGCTTCGTCAACCCAAGGGAAACTTTCCTTTTGGTAATTGTAATTATTGTGAGAATATTGCTAAAACTGACAAATTTATGGATGTTTTTAGCAATAAGACTTACACTATTAATAGTTTTATAAATTGCAATACTACCCATGTTGTTTAGAGTGTACTTGTGGTTGTTTTTATATAGGCCTAACTAAAAGGAGACTAGGGTAGCTGAACATAGATATGCCATTCGGACTGGAAATATGAACTATCCAATGGCCAAACATTATATAGATGCAAAACATGGGAGTGATTCGACCCTAAGAGTAGTGGGCATTGAGGCTATTCGCCTTGATGCCAGGGGTGGGGATATCATCAAACGCCTTAAACAAAGGGAGACATATTGGATCTATTCCTTGAGGGCCACCAGCCATCCAGGTCTCAATGAAGATTTTGACCTCTCACCTTTTTTGTAATGGCTGTGTCTCATTAGGGACAGTTTATTGTTGTCCGTGAATGTTGACTATTCTTTGAATGTACTGTAATGCCCATAACATTTTTTCTTCTGTTGTTTTAGAACTTTTTTGACAATGAATTCAGAAGTAAGATGGGTAACTAGCATATTGACATTTCTTGACTTCAGGGACATAATTGTGTGGAGTACACAAGATGTATGTATTGGTGTCACTCCTATTTTTTCCACTTGGAGATCTCTTATTAGGGCCCAAGCCCAAAGGGCGCAGAGCCCTATTGTTCTTCCTCAGATTATTATTTGTTTTTTTTTACTTCTCGGGTACTTTTGGGGCACTTAACATGCTCGAAAACTCTTGAAACTTCGCACAGGCGTTGGAATGAGCGGCCATCAGAGCCGGGCTGAAGCTGTTACCCGGGCGTGGCAGGGGGGCTCGACAGCGCCCCCTTAAGTGGGGTCTGAAAACTTGGTCCGTATATCAAACACACTTGCACGTACATGTATGAAACTCGGTACACATATAGACCTCATCGGGCCAAACAACTTTCGTGCTCATAGTTATGCGTCAGCCCAACAGGAAGTGAGCTATAATGGGTTGTTCAGAAAACCCATGCTCTGGAATTTAATATACTCCTCCGAGGCCATTGTTTCGATCATCGCCAAACTCGGTCAGCATGAAGTGAACATATTCAGGATGCTAAATTGCGAGCGGATTTTTGATATCTCAAATGGTTTGGCCGTGGCGAAGCAACGAATTTATGGCGAGAAAAGGGAAACAGGAAGTGTGTTATAACGTCAGCAAACATTGACTGATTTGGATGAAACTTCAGCTGTGTGTTCGTTGTAAGAGGCCGATCACATGAATATGATTTTTGTGAGTCAAAGTTATAGCGCCACCAACTGGCAGCAGGAAGTGTGTCACTTTCAAAAATGCTTTGAATCACCATCTTATTTTCACCCGATTTACTTCAAACTGCATCAGTATTAGAGCTGCAACTAACGATTATTTTTTCTGTCGACTAATCTAACGATTATTTTTTCGATTAGTCGACTAATCTAACGATTATTTTTCCAGATTAATCTTATTATTCTTTTTTACTGATTATTGTATTTCAAAGAGGGTAGTGAATTTGTATATTATTTTAACATGAAATCAATGAATGATGACAATATTAATTGTATTTCAGGAAGGGTAGTGTACATAGTATGCCATTTTATAATGAAATATATGAACACAAGAAGCTTTTTAAACATAATATATAATGATACTATTCATCATAAAATGTATACAGAGTAGGCCTAATTAGGAAAAGTTGTTTACTATAGTAGTTGAGTATGATTTACTTATTGATTTGTGTCAGTAGTAAACGAAAATGCACTTGTATTTATCTGCAAAAGGTTCACATACAGGAGCTTTCAGCATAGTGTTAATGTATAACTAGTCGTCTATTTTGAAGATACATGTGCATAAACAACGACTAAAGCTGCCAGAAGTTTTTGCCCAAACTTCAAAGACACATTTAAATGATTAAAGCTAGAGGCATATCTTAACTGTAATGTTACTTTAATCATGCAAACTACCTATATACAGCAAGTTATTATGCATATGTGTTTGGGACAGAGCGGAACCAGGTCGCATATACAGGAGATATATGCAGCCCATAATAAATAAAAGCACTACTGGGGTCGGAGAAGAACCCAGGAAAATGTGACCGTCTGTTGCAATACACGCGTGGCGCGTTCAGCTGCGCGAGAGAACACTGGCAGCAGGGTTGCCAGGTTTACACAACAAAACCCACCCATTCGTTACTCAAAACTAGCCCAAAACAAGCCCAATCGCGTTTCGGGGAGGTTCTTTGGTAAACATCGCGTTCGGGGGGTTAAATATGTGTGTTTTTTTGATTCAACCCGCGGACATGAGACACAGCCCGCGGCAACAGTGTAGAAGTAGCCCAATTCCGCGTAAAAAAGCGGACTTGGCAACACTGACTGCAGTGTGAAAGCTCTCGCTCTCCACGCGCACAGCTCCTGCTCTGCCACCGCGTGCAGTGTGAAACCGGCGTTACAGAGCGAACAAAGCACAGTTTTATTCGGCTTCTGTTTAAAGTACTCCCACACTTTTGAATGTCGCGGTCTGGCTTTATATGATAAATGATAATTTTCACTATGCCCGGGAGCAGAAGCTGCCACTATTCTAGATCTTCTGTTCCATTCTAGAACGTAAATAATGTGCCGCCGACGCGTCGACGCATTTCACACACGTCGACGTATTTTCGTAGTCGACGTCATCGACGCGTCGTTGCAGCCCTAATCAGTATAATGTGAAAACATGACAGAGACGTATGAAATGGATTCCTAAAATTTCAAATACTGTTGCCATGGCAACGTGTCAAAGTTTAATAATCTTTTGGCTGTTTTGAGACTCTTAGCATGCTTGAAATTGCTTGAAACTGCTTGAAACTCAACACACACATCAGACATGTCAGTCAGTAAACATTGGCAAAGCCTCAGAAACGGGCGGGGATGAGGGGCTCTCTAGCGCCACCTTTTGACAAAAGTGGGGGGGGGGTTAGTTTTATCTTCAGTCCCCAAACTCGGTACATATATTGTTCTCTTCGAGCCGGACAACTTTCTAATTTACAGTAATTAGCTCCGACCAACAGGAAGTCAGATATTTTGGTTTGAAGGTGAATTTTTGGTTAAATCGGGTTATTTAAGTTCTCATCTTGTTTTATTGAAGACCTTAAAGGGGTGGTAAACCACGATTTCACTTTTCTAACTTTAGCTAGAGTGTAATGTTGCTGTTTGAGCATAAACAACATCTTCAAAGTTACAACGTTCAAAGTTTAAAGCAAAGGGAGATATTTGCTTTTAAAGAAATCGATTTCTAAGGACTACAGCAAACGGCCAGTAGGGACTACTACACATTCCTCCAGGGTTTGCTGACATCACCAGGCCCAATATTTACATAAACCCCTCCTCCGAGAATATGAAATAAGGGGGGCCATTTTGTATCGCCGCGGGGAATAGTTGTGGTAAAGTTAGTAGGCTGGAGTGCTGTTGACAATGCCGACGAAACGCTGTTATTTTCATCCGGATTGCAGGTCCACTTTCTTCAGCCTTCCTAGGGACGGGGGTGCGTTGCAGTGCGTTTAACATACAACGTCATATTCATGTGTGTAAGAGACATGAGGGGAACACGATCGCATTTGCATCGGATATATGCTGCCCATCATAAATCAAAGCACGAGACAGACAGGGGTCGGAGGAGAAGATCGGAAAATGTGACATAATGGACAATATTCATCTGTATTTGCAATACATGAGCCTTCAGCTGCACGAGTTCAGCTGCACGAGACAGGCGGGCACGCGCGGCTACCGCGGCACATTTGCGGAGGAAAGCTTCTACAATCTTCGCGAGTACGGGCTACAACCTGTAAGTGTGATTTATTTTTCGTCGATGTGTTTTCCTGTAATAGTTCGTGTTGTTAATTGTAGCCTACGTTGTAGCAAGGAAGTAAACATGACAGCGCTGTTTGGCTCTGCAAACCAGTTTGTTAAATGCTCATTCATACTTAACGTTATCCGACAAACCCCTAACGTTACAAACTGTTTAAAATCTCAACAGCGAACTTGGCATTAGTGTAAATGATTCTTTGATTAGAGCTTTTATGTATTGTTTATCTACAGGCATGCTAAACATGGTTCTGTGTTTGATTTGGCTACTATGTTTAGTGTCCGTTCTTGCGACAGATATTTGGCAAATCGTTCTAAAAATACAAAAGTAACAGTGCATTCAGGAGCGATCACTATAGATCCGCAGTCTTTACTCTTGAGGACTGAACAGGTTCTGCTCGATCATCTTCACTAAAATTGTCTGGGTCTGATTCGGGCTCTTGTTATGGTTTCATTGACGCCATTGTACACAAAGCTCAGGCTAGTAACGTTAGCCTGAGGCTACCTGTAGAGGTAAGGGGCGTGACGCTTTCGAGAAATGTTCACTAGGCGGTTAGCGAATCACAACACACTGGGCCAGCTAACCAATCAGAGCCCATTGCGTATTTTTGAGGGACTGGCTTCACAGAATCCGGAAACCATCAGACCGTTTTTACAAGGAGGGACAGAGCAGTGTAGAATAAAGGTCAAATATATGAAAAATAATGCATTTTTTTAAAAACGAAGCATGAACACATGTTACAGTGCACCCCACAAACACAATCAAGCCTTCGAAAGAGTGTGCTTTACCACCCCTTTAATAAACACATGGCTCAATTTGGACCGATTTCAAAACAATGCATCATGAAGCGTCGAAGCGTTATGAATCAGTGAGTCGATTCATGATTCGGATCGCTTGTCAAACTGCTGAAATACGTGGCCGTTTCTCAATATCAAGTACGTGAACTTATGACTTCCGTCCTTGGTAGTTCAGACTTGCAAGTTCGACTCGGGAGAACGAACTCCAGAGGACGGGGGGGAATCGCCATCAGTCGTCAATTGTGAAATGTCATCAGTTGCTGCCAAGTACTGTTCCAATTCAAAGTTCACATCTAGCCAAGTATAGAGAAACGTATATTTTAGGCTACAATAAAACTAAATATATGATAAAACGCCACTGCCTCTTTTCATGTTTTTTTTTTCATTTTTTTTCTGTCTGAAGTCTCCTCTCGATGCATCCTCGATAAAAGGGGCGGAGCAAGGACACATCCGGGGATTTGAACTGTACTTGTCTATGGCTAGATGTGAACTTTGAATTGGAACAGTACTTGGCAGCAACTGATGACGTTTCACAAGTCCATGAGAACACAAGTACAGACAAGAACGCATATTGAGAAACGGCCCGTGACTTTGGCGATCCGAACCGCTGAATCGACTCACTGATTCATAACGCTCTGAACCGCTGAATCGACTCACTGATTCATAACGCTCTGAACCGACTCACTGATTCATAACGCTCTGAACCGACTCACTGATTCATAACGCTCTGAACCGCTGAATCGACTCACTGATTCATAACGCTCTGAACCGACTCACTGATTCATAACGCTCTGAACCGACTCACTGATTCATAACGCTCTGAACTGCTGAATCGACTCACTGATTCATAACGCTCTGAACCGCTAAATCGACTCACTGATTCATAACGCTCTGAACCGCTAAATCGACTCACTGATTCATAACGCTCTGAACCGCTGAATCGACTCACTGATTCATAACGCTCTGAACCGCT
>CM042247.1:4103650-4118650 GCA_023566225.1 Romanogobio albipinnatus | reverse complement strand
TAAATATTTTTTAAAGTGCAAAAAATAAATTAAATTATCAAATTCACAGTGTGACGTGTAGGTGACGCTCATTTGCAATCACACCACCGGCCTCGCACCGTTCTCTCACGGCTCTCGCCCGTCCTGCTCGTCACACACAGAGACTCAGTTTCATGTCAGAGTCACGTATGATCTTACTCCAGTTTCTCCAGTTTACAGTGAGGATTCTCCAGTCCAGCAGAGAGCAGCTTCACTCCTGAGTCTCCTAGATTATTCAAAGACAGATTCAGTTTTCTCAGGTGTGAGGTGTTTGATCTCAGAGCTGAAGCCAGAACAGCACAACCTTCATCTGTGACACCACAATCAGTCAACCTGTAGAGAACAATGACACACATTAAGTCTATCTCCAAAGCTAAACATGACCACTTAAACAAAATGAACAAATAACATAAATGCTGTCAATATGAAATGTATATAAATACTCAATTCATGTTGTTAAAATTTTTGGGGTTTGGCCGAATACCGAATCCACTGGTTAAGATTCGGCCGAATCCGAATCTGAATACCGAATTCTACTCCCATCCTCAGTCCATTATCACAGTAAACACATTAAAAAAGTAAACAACGTCCACAGCAGTGTAGGGATGCTATTGACCATTTAACCGTTAACCGAGAGTAAGAACTTTGACCGATTAATAATATCAGTTAAACGGTTTAAATGTTTTTAACGCTTTTTTTCTTTTTTTTTTGATGCATCTGTATGCGTAAGTGTGTGTCTGTGTGTGTGCGCCTGTCTGTCTGTGTGTTCGGGAGTGTGTGTGTTCATAAATGCGCATGTGTGTGTGTGAGCCTGTCTGTCTGTGTGTGTGTTTGTGAGTGTGTGTGTGTATGTGTGTGAGTATGTGACTGTGTGTGTGTGTGTGTGTGAGTGTGTGAGTGAGAGAGTGTGTTCATGAGTGTGTATGTGACTGTGTGTGTGTGTGTGTCCATTCGTGAGTGCGCATGTGTGTGTGACTGTGTGTGTATGTGAGTGAGAGCGTGTGTCCGTGAGTGCGAATTTGTTTGTGAGTGTTTGTGTGTGTGTGTCTAAACCTTGACTCACTAGGGCCCAGGTCAGGAAGCAGACAAACTGGCTAAACCGACCGTCTGCTAGCTGTCTCACGTCACCGGAGTCAGATAAATTCCAGCACATAGAGACTCTTTCACCGAGATATTATCATATAGAGACTGTGTCTGTTCCCCGAATTAGTAAATACAAAAAAACATCAAAACCATTCAACAGTAAAAATTTAATTGATGTCCAACAAATAAACAAAAGATATAATACAGATGAACAATTGATAAAGCTTGGGTTGCTGAATATTAGATCCCTTTCCCCAAAAGCGCTTATTGTTAATGATATCATTAAAGATAATAATCTAGATGTGCTCTGTTTGACTACATTACCTTAAATGAGTCCACCCCCCGAGATTATTGTTATAAACATGAGCCGCGTCTGAAAGGTAAAGGGGGAGGGGTTGCTGTAATTTATAATAATATCTTCAGTATTACTCAGAAGTCTAGTTTCAAATATAATTCCTTCGAAGTTTTGGTGCTTTATGTAACGCTATGTAGTGTACATGATAAAACCCGTTCAACATTTGTGTTAGCTACTGTATACAGGCCACCAGGGCATAATACAGACTTTATCAAAGAATTTGCTGACTTTCTATCAGAATTAGTACTGGCCGTAGATAAAGTACTAATTGTTGGTGATTTTAATATCCATGTAGACAACAAAAAAGACGTATTAGGATTAGCATTTAAAGATACACTAAACTCTATTGGAGTTAGGCAACACGTGTCAGGACCCACTCATCGCCATAATCATACTTTAGACCTAATATTGTCACATGGAATTAATGTTGATACCGTTGAAATTCTGCAGCAGAGCGATGACATCTCAGATCATTACTTAGTATCTTGTATACTTAATTTAGCTAAAGTTGCAAAGCCGCCCCCTCGTTTCAAAAATGGCAGGACAATCACTGCCGCTACTAAAGATTGCTTTTTAAATACTCTTCCTCATCAGTATCATCTCCTCAGCATCCCAGATAGCATAGAAGAACTCGATGTTGCAACAGAAACTATTGACTCTCTCTTTTCCAGTACCTTAGACACAGTTGCTCCTCTGCGCTTAAAGAAGATTAAAGAAAATAGTCCAACGCCGTGGTACAACGAGCACACCCGGGCCCTTAAAACAGCAGCCAGAAAAATGGAGCGCAGCTGGAAGAAAACAAAACTAGAGGTCTTTCGAAATTCGTGGAAAGAGCACATGATCGCATACAGAAAGGCCGTAAAAACTGCTAGATCCGCTTATTTCTCAACTCTCTTGGAAGAAAACAAACACAACCCAAGGTATTTATTCGATACAGTGGCTAAATTAACCAAAAATAAAGCTTCAACTTCTGATGATTGTAAACAGCACAGCAGTAATGACTTTATGAACTTCTTCACATGTAAAATTGATAATATTAGGAAGAAAATTTTAACCATGCAGCCGTCTACTACAGTATCACATCAGACAGAGCATTGTAGTGTCACTGAGGAAAAATTACAATCATTCACTGCTATAGGAGAAGAAGAATTGGCTAAACTCGTTAAATCATCAAAATCAACAACATGTATGCTTGACCCTGTACCGACTAGGCTATTAAAAGAGATGCTACCAGAGGTCATAGATCCTCTTCTTAATATCATTAATTCATCTTTGTCATTAGGATATGTACCGAAAACTTTTAAGTTGGCTATTATTAAACCACTTATTAAAAAACCGCAACTTGATCCTACAGAATTAGTCAATTATAGACCAATCTCAAATCTACCCTTTCTGTCAAAAATACTTGAAAAGGCAGTGTCTTCACAATTATGTTCCTTTTTAGAAAGAAATGGTATCTGTGAGGATTTCCAGTCAGGATTTAGACCGTATCATAGTACTGAGACTGCTCTCATCAGAGTTACAAATGATTTACTCTTATCATCCGATCGTGGCTGTATCTCTCTATTAGTGTTACTCGATCTTAGCGCTGCATTTGATACCATCGACCACAACATTCTTTTGAATAGACTCGAAAATGATGTAGGTATTAGTGGAATTGCTTTATCATGGTTTAAATCATACCTATGCGACCGTTATCAGTTTGTAGCAGTAAATGAAGAGATGTCACACCGATCGCAAGTTCAGTATGGAGTACCACAAGGCTCAGTGCTAGGACCGCTGCTCTTCACCCTGTACATGCTACCACTGGGAGATATTATTAGGAAGCATGGCATTAGTTTTCATTGTTATGCTGACGATACTCAGCTCTATATTTCTTCACGCCCTGAAGAAATTTACCAATTCACAAGATTAACGGAATGCATAGCCGCCATAAAACATTGGATGACTGGTAATTTCCTGCAACTCAATTCAGAAAAAACTGAATTTTTAATTATTGGACAAAAAAGCTCCACAAGTAGTAACCTAGAATACTGTCTAACACTTGATGCTGCTCTGTCAAGTCTTCGTCGTCAGTGAGGAACCTGGGTGTGCTCTTTGATACCAATCTTTCGTTTGAAAGCCACGTTTCTAGCATCTGTAAAACTGCTTTCTACCATCTTAAAAATATATCAAAATTACGGCACATGCTCTCAATGCAAAATGCTGAACAGTTAGTTCATGCGTTCATGACCTCAAGGCTAGATTATTGTAATGCTCTATTGGGTGGTTGCCCTGCTCGCTTAATAAATAAACTCCAGCTGGTCCAAAACGCAGCAGCTCGAGTACTTACTAGAACCAGGAAGTATGACCATATTAGCCCAGTTCTGTCAACATTGCACTGGCTACCTATTAAACATCGCATACATTTTAAAATCTTGCTTATTACTTACAAAGCACTAAATGGTTTAGCTCCCCAATACTTGAGCGAGCTCTTAACATATTATACTCCATCACGTCTACTGCGCTCTCTAAATTCTGGCCAGTTGTTAATACCGAGAATATCCAAATCAACTGCAGGCGGTCGATCCTTTTCCTATTTAGCTCCTAAACTCTGGAACAGTCTTCCTAGCACTGTTCGGGAAGCAGACACACTCTGTCAGTTTAAATCTAGACTAAAAACACATCTCTTTACTGTGGCATACACATAAAACACTTTATCAATTAATTGATTGTTAGGCTGCATTAACTAGGTCAGCCGGAACCGGGAACACTTCCCATAACACCTGATGTACTCGTTACATCATCAGAAGAATGGCATCTACGCTAATGATATTCTCTCTGTTTTATCCCGAGGTTTACTGCAGTCAGCCGGATCCGGGCCGTATCCTAATCAGATGGTGGACCAGAGAAGACCAACACAGGACCCCGAAGTATCTGCAGAGACCGTGTCAATTATCCTCCCCCTGCAACTGCCTCATCGACACGGCATCTAAATAAACCCGTCACCAGTGTGATGACTCCGATTGTTCGAATATTACCATTAAATAATACTTAAATCGATATGTCATCCGCAATAAACCCGTCTCCAGCGTGTTGCCTCCGATCATTCGAATATTGCACTTTAATAATTATTTAATCAACATCATCCTCAATAAACCCGTCTCCAGCGTGTTGCCTTCGGTCCTTTGAATATTCCGATCTATTATGACCTCTGACCTGTAAAGCAGCCAGAATAATAATAATAATATGTTGTTTGTAAATTGGCCAGAGGAGAACTGGCACCCCGACTGAGCCTGGTTTCTCCCAAGGTTTATTTTTCTCCATTAGGTCACCTGATGGGGTTTTGGTTTCCTTGCCACTGTTGCCTCTGGCTTGGCGTGCTCAGTTGGGGACACTATATTTTTCAACTAAACATCGAAATAAATCGAATTAATAAACTAATTTAACCATGTAAACTAAATTACTGATCTAATTATTGATCTAAAGCCCACACTGTCACCGTATGGAAATTGAAATGAACTGATGACATCAAATGGCTATACAGCTGAATAAAATTATGCTGCATTATTTTCCTGTTTAACACTGTAAAGCTGCTTTGAAACAATCTACATTGTTAAAAGCGCTATATAAATAAAGTTGACTTGACTTGTGTCTGTGAGTGTGTGTGTGTCCGTGAGTGTGTGTGTGTGTCCATGAGTGTGTGTGTGTGTTCGTGAGTGCGCATGTGTGTGTGACTGTGTGTGTGTATGTGTGTGAGAGTATGTGACTGTGTGTGTGTGTGTGTGTGTGTGTGTGTGTGAGTGAGAGAGAGTGTGTTCATGAGTGTGTATATGACTGTGTGTGTGTGTGTGTGTGTGTGTGAGTGACTGTGTATGTGTGTGTGTGTGTGTGTGTGTGTGTGTGAGTGACTGTGTATGTGTGTGTGTGTGTGTGTGTGTGTGTGTGACTGACTGTGTGTGTGTGTGTGTGTGTGTGTGTGTGACTGTTTGTGTGTGTGGGGGTGTGTGTGTGGGTGTGTGTGTGTGTGTTTGTGTGACTGTTTGTGTGTGACTGTTTGTGTGTGTGTGCGCATGTGTGTGTGACTGTGTGTGTGTGTGTGTGTGTGTGAGAGAGAGAGAATGTGTTTGTGAGTGTGTATGTGTGTGCGACTGTTTCCCAAGTCTCCTGTAAGTTCCGGGAGTCTCCCACAAATTGATCAGTCAACCAATCAACTGTCAGTGTGGGCGGGCTTTTATCTCTTCTCCCGAAACAAATGACTCAGTTCAGTGTATCTAGAAACTTGAGCGCCATGACTACGCAAAAGTGTAAACTACCCCCTGTCTTATCAGTCCCTCCAGGAAAATGCGGCTTGTTTTTGTGATTATGCGGCACGTTTTCTTAAAAAATGCGATGGAAAATGCTTTTTTTTTGTTTTATGCGATAAAACTTGCAAAAACTGCGGTTTGATGAAAAAGAGAAAAAAGCGAATATTTTTAATTAAATATTTAAGTTCTCATCTTGTTTTATTGAAGACCTTAATAAACACATGGCTCAATTTGGACCGATTTCAAAACAATGCATCATGAAGCTTCGAAGCGTTATGAATCAGTGAGTCGATTCATGATTCGGATTGCGTGTCAAACTGCTGAAATACGTGGCCGTTTCTCAATACCAAGTAGGCGAACACAAGTACAGACAAGAACGCATATTGAGAAACGGCCCGTGACTTTGGTGATCTGAACCGCTGAATCGACTCACTGATTCATAACGCTCTGAACCGCTAAATCGACTCACTGATTCATAACTCTCTGAACCGCTGAATCGACTCACTGATTCATAACGCTCTGAACCGCCTCACTGATTCATAACGCTCTGAACCGCTGAATCGACTCACTGATTCATAACGCTCTGAACCGCTGAATCGACTCACTGACTCATAATGCTCTGAACCGCTGAATCGACTCACTGATTCATAACGCTCTGAACCGCTGAATCGACTCACTGATTCATAACGCTCTGAACCGCTGAATCGACTCACTGATTCATAACGCTCTGATCCGCTGAATCGACTCACTGATTCATAATGCTCTGAACCGCTGAATCGACTCACTGATTCATAACGCTCTGAACCGCTGAATCGACTCACTGATTTATAACGCTCTGAACCGCTGAATCGACTCACTGATTCATAACGCTCTGAACCGCTGAATCGACTCACTGATTCATAACGCTCTGCACCGCTGAATCGACTCACTGATTCATAACGCTCTGAACCGCTGAATCGACTCACTGATTCATAACGCTCTGAACCGCTGAATCGTCTCACTGATTCATAACGCTGTGTGTGACTGTGTGTGACTGTGTGTGTGTGTGTGTGTGACTGTGTGTGTGTGTGACTGCGTGTGTGTGACTATGTGAGTGACTGTGTGTGTGTGTCTGCGTGTGTGTGTGTCTGCGTGTGTGTGTGACTGCGTGTGTGTGTGACTGCGTGTGTGTGTGTGACTGCGTGTGTGTGTGTGACTGCGTGCGTGTGTGTGACTGCGTGCGTGTGTGTGTGTGACTGCGTGCGTGTGTGTGTGTGACTGCGTGTGTGTGTGTGACTGCGTGTGTGTGTGTATGACTGTGTGTATGACTGTGTGTGAGTGACTGTGTGTGAGTGACTGTGTGTGAGTGACTGTGTGTGAGTGACTGTGTGTGAGTGACTGTGTGTGAGTGACTGTGTGAGTGACTGTGTGTGAGTGACTGTGTGTGAGTGACTGTGTGTGTGAGTGACTGTGTGTGTGAGTGACTGCGTGTGAGTGACTGCGTGTGTGTGACTGCGTGTGTGACTGCGTGTGTGTGACTGCGTGTGTGTGACTGCGTGTGTGTGTATGACTGCGTGTGTGTGTATGACTGTGTGAGTGACTGTGTGTGAGTGACTGTGTGTGAGTGACTGCGTGTGTGTGACTGCGTGTGTGTGACTGCGTGTGTGTGACTGCGTGTGTGTGTGTATGACTGCGTGTGTATGACTGTGTGAGTGACTGTGTGTGAGTGACTGTGTGTGAGTGACTGTGTGTGAGTGACTGCGTGTGACTGCGTGCGTGAGCGACTGTGTGTGTGTGTGTGAGACTGTGTGTGTGACTGCGTGCGTGAGCGACTGCGTGTGTGTGTGAGACTGTGTGTGTGTGTGTGTGTGTGACTGTGTGTGTGTGTGTGACTGTGTGTGTGACTGTGTGTGTGTCTGTGTGTGTGACTGTGTGTGTGTGTGTGTGTGTGTGTGTGTGTGTGTGTGTGTGTGTGTGTCTGTGTGTGTGACTGTGTGTGTGTGTGTGTGTGTGTGTGTGTGTGTGTCTGTGTGTGTGACTGTGTGTGTGTGTGTGTGTGTGTGTGTGTGTGTGTGTGTGTGTGTGTGTGTGTGTGTGCCGCTGCATTTCTGGGTATTTAATTCAACACAATCAAACAATTTTATGCTAAAATACTCTAGATGTTTACTTCATCCCAATTACAAGCAGTATAAACAGCATATATGGTTAACATTTGCCCTTTACCCTTGTTAGAGCACATTTATGTATTAAAGTGCTGCTCGCTTTTTGTTTGTTTTTTAATAAAATTTCATAAAAAAGAAAATAAATTATAATCAAGATATCAGTGGAAAGAATTTAACAAATTAAAAAATTAAGCAACTATTTATTTATTTATTTGAACATTAGAAATTTAACCCATTTAGGTCACACACACACTCACTCTCACACTCTCACACAGGGCCGGATTAACATAAGGGCTAGGTGGGGCTGAAGCCCCAGGGCCCGAGCACGGAGGGTGCCCGTGATTGGCCGAGGAAATGATTGACAATCGATCGGGAGCACCTAAAGTTTTCCTGTTGGGCCGTTCGCCAAACCACACCACGCCCCACATATTAAGCGCTGTTATTTAGGCTACTGGAGTGCTGCGAGTGCATAGGAAAATCAAAAGCCAGGTGAAAAAAACGGCGCTACCTGAATAAACTGCGCGCGCATCCAGCAGTCGCAGCGCGAGAGCAGCTGGGTCGTCTCACGCACAGCACTGACGAACTCGTTCGGCGCTTTCACCACTCTATTAAACTCATAACGAGTGCCAGGCAGTCGCTTTATCGATTTTAATTTGAAACAAGCTCAACATCATGTGTACAGTAAAGGCTCTGTGGTGAAACTGGCTGAACCAGACTGAAAAGCTCCAACCTTATCTTAAGTGTTGAGGTAAATATAGGCTGCCTACACGATGGCCGTAGCCAGATATGAGGTCTCCGAGGTCCGGACCGGACCTCTGTATTTTTCCGAGGTGTAAGCTACATAGCTAATAAATGTTGTGAAATAATTGACCAATAGAGTGCTTTATGTAACTCGCTGCTGCGCGAGTCACGCGACGCTTCAGTAAGCGGTTTGAGATGCAAGTAGCTAAAGTAAACATTTCATATTTGACAGCTGTTTTAGGATAGAAATGTTAAACAATGAAAATACTATCAGCCAGAGCTCCGCTTTAGGAGGGGAAGAGACAGGGCAAGAGAAGGAGACTAAGAGAAAAAGTGAGCGAAAGAGTGATGGAAATGAGAATGAGAGAGTGATGAAATGAGGAGAGAGCAGGTATGACCAGTGTTGCCAACTCTCGCAAGACAGCTTCAAAAACAAGCCCAATATTATCATATTATTTATTATCATCAATATCATTTATTATCAATTATTTTTTTATCAGTAAATGAGCCTGCAACATATTAAACTGAAACCTCTCAGAGTTTGAAAAGCAAAAACAGATGTGATTTTACAAAAATCATCAAATTGCAATAAAGGGCACGAAATATCCTCTGATCAGCAGTGAACAGAAGAGGTTTAGAGATGGAAAAAGTGACGTGAAGGCCAATTTAGTCGGAGTTAGTGCACACATATTAGGAGCAGAGTAGTGACCACACACTGCTAACCGTGAAAAGACAAGCCCTGCATCTCAATGTGCACACTATCTGCCCTAATTAGAATTGAAAATGACTAATGTCACATGCTATTTAGGATGTATAGTATGCAAATTGGGATGCATGCAAGCACTAAGGGATTGCTGCAATATAGCCACATATTTATAATAAAATAATTTGTAACCATACCTACTGTTAGTATACTTGTTTTATTTTTATTATAGCCTGTAATGATAAATATGTTTTACAAATATTTTTAAAATTAAATTAGGTGCCTGTCCTCCCTGTTTCCTCTCCATCTCTGTACATCTCTGCTGGTGCTTTCGCATATCTGATCAAAAGTGGTTTGACCTATTGAGAATGAGGAGATGTCGTCACGACACAGAGCCCCGCCCCTATCCGCCATTTTGGGAGAGTGAACGCGCCAAAACATTCGTTCATTGTGTTGGTAGCAGAGGTTGTTCTTGCGCTATTTTAGAATGCCTGGGAAACATTGTGTTGTAATAGCTTGCTCCAGTGCCTCACACGATTGGCGCGGGAACCATAAGAACAGCGTGTTACAGTTTTTCGTTTTCCTACATGGAAAAGGCACGAAGGAGAGCATGTCTCCGATGTTACAAGGAGACGTCGGATGTCTTGGGTGGCTGCTATCAAACGAAAGGACATTACTTTCGACTGCATTTCTGATTCGATGAGGGTGTGTTCTCTGCATTTTCATTCGGGTAAGTTCTCTAAAATGTCTTAACGTGTTTATGTTGTCGGCCCTTAAAGCCACGAAGTGCACTTAGCTAAATACAGTGCTAGGCATAAGTGAATACACCCATGTTAAAGTTGACTAAAAAGAGGAATAAAAAATCTTTAGCATGTGTGGTAGCCCTGCACTTATTCTTAGCACTGTATCTGTGAAACTGTTGGTTATTCGAAAATACTTGATGGCCAACCATTAATGTTGTTGTTTTTAACAAAACTAGTTCCAAGTTCAAGTTCAAATTTATTTGCCCCCAGGCTGACCAAAGTGCTTTACAGAAGAGCAAGAATATCACATGCATATAAATAAACCACAAAAATATAAAAACCACCAAAAACATTGTTTAATAAAAGTTTAACATATCACGGTAATCAGTACACTAAAGAAAACAAAAAAAAAAGTTTTTAGCAGGGACTTAAAAATAGACAAGGAAGGGGCCAGCCTAATCTCTAAAGGCTGGGTATTAGTTGAACTAGTTGAAATTCTGTTCATGCCATTATGGTAAAAAATAAGGAAGTATACTTTTTGCCTACTTTTTAAGTACTTAAACTTGGCTACTGTTACTTTTAATATACTTAAAATTGCACTTAAGTATACCTGACTTTTATTGGCAGGAAAGGCTATTTATATAAGTATGTATTATGTACATATTACTATGTTTAAATTGAGTTTTTATACTAAAATTATTCTGTTCTAGGTAAACCATCATACGAGATGTTGGAGAACCACCCTGACTGGAAACCATCTTTGCTGTTAGGCCACAGTGAAGTTAAGAAAACGGATGAGGCAAGATTTCAGCGGCAAGTAAAGCGCAGGGCGCAGCCGACGTCCCCGGCGCAGCACCAGGAGCAGCCGACGTCCCCGGCGCAGCACCAGGAGCAGCCGACGTCCCCGGCGCAGCACCAGGAGCAGCCGACGTCCCCGGCGCAGCACCAGGAGCAGCCGACGTCCCCGGCGCAGCACCAGGAGCAGCCGACGATGCTGCAATTAGAATTTAAAATGGACTGAGTAAAACTCTATACAATCTTGACGTGTGTGATAGGCTATTGTGCTCGCTGACATGCAGCATGCACGGTCACTCACACGCTCATAACAATTGTAAGATCTACTGCATAATGATAACCTAAGAAGAACAACAACAACAATAATAATAAAGCAATTAAAGGATTAAAAGCGATCTAAGGGAATAACTAGCCTAAATAAGAACGGTATGAAGAAACGTGCAAACATTCACTCTTATTCGTCTAATATGAAAAAACGCAAACGTTTCTTGTCACATTCATTTATGATTTACATGACTTATAACGCATAATTTCATTTCAAGACGGCTAAATTTCACAGAAAGTTGAGTAGTTTGCATCACTAGATAGTCTATAACTGAACATTTCTATCGTAAAACAGTTATCAGCTCAGCTGTACAGCACAAGCATCTCTCCACGAACTCTCGTTGCGTTGCGGTTATGACTGACAGCAAGACCCGCCTTCTCTGATCTGATTGGCCACTCATTCTGTCACTGACGAGCGCTGTTAGAACGGTGAAGCGGACTAGACTAAAACTTTTTAATCATTCTAACAAACAGATTTATTCAACACTAAAACGGGAGCTCGTCTCTCAGCTCTCAGAAACAGTCTCTCTGACAGCGCGCAGAGTTGGCTGTCTCTCCTTACTGTGCTTTAACATCACCTGTGTTTAAACTACAATGCTAAACAACGCATGAAAACGTCAAGCTTTCGTGACCGCGCAGCACAGCCCGACACGTCACATGAGCGTAACTGCAACAGAGACATTTTAACGTTAGTCCAAAATCGTTACCTACGTCGTGTCTACCGTCATATCGCTCACCCCATAAGCCGGATTATATATATATTAGTTTTAGTCCACGACCACTTGTTATATTTATGCCTCACCTTGAACTTCATCTTGTTGTTGCGACCCGGCAGCCTGATTAGTCTCTGTGATTGTGTTGGTTGTGCTGCTTGTAGTCACAATATTGGCATTGACAAATTTATCCAGCGATCCTTTCAGTGACTTCTGAAATTCTTCTTTCTTTTTAATTATTTTCCTTTTCTCACCACCCGACTCGTGTTTACGAAATCGGTCGCGCTCTCGTGCAGCACCCGACATTTTCTCCTCAGAGTGAGGCTCACAGTGGAACGTCATATCGAAATTTGAAAAATAACAATAATAATTTGCAGATTTTTTTTTCACGTGGCCTTGATTATGCATTATTGAGAGACAGTAGGAATTGTATTTTATTATCGATGTTGGGTGGAAAAACTGTAATAAAAAACAGACATAAACTTCATAAAATGCAGGCCAGGCGCGAGGCCCTCTAGAGGCGCGAGGCCCTGTGCGGTCGCACACTTGGCACAGCCCTTGCGACGGTACTGCTGGTGGCATTGTTTGTGGAAATGTATACGTCTATTTACGCCTACTAACTATCATTACGTGCATTTATAACGTCACATTCCTGCACGTTGAATGCAATTTTTCTTCAATGAGGGGGAGAAGGAGGCGTGATGTGAGGACAAATTACTACAGCATTTGTATCATAGCACTGATTGGCTATTAGCTGTGAGAAAACAGTGTCAGTCAATGTATTGGACAAAACAGCAACCATAAATATAAAGAAACGAAGTTGCTTGTCATATTTTCATAATATGCAACCACATTTTTTAAAATAAGCCCAAAAACTGCAACACGTGATTTTTTTACGCGACCTGCCAAAAAAAAGAAGGCCAAAGTCGCACATTTTACGCAGACTTGGCAACTATGGGTATGACAGATAATCTACTGCCCACTAACATGGTTTTGAAAGCTATTTATTATTACATTTTTTAGCCTTCAAACATCTTAAGATGCACATATATAGATCAGAGAAATCAAAATTTTCTTGGGGGAACATGCCCCCCAAACCCCCCAAAATACCTCAAATTTGGGACCTCACAGGTTTTAAAACTCCTTAATGCAGTTGTATATACTCAAACGTTGTTGCTTTTTCTGGAAACCGGTTTGCTTTGACCTCATATCTGGAGTTAATGCATTTATGCTGTTAATGTGTTGCAGCCTGGAATATTTATATATATATAGGTCAACTGAATATTAAAATGGAAAATTCAGACAGTATATACTCATTGTATATACTCATTTACTCATTAAAAATACTAATTATTTCTGTGGTAGAAATCGTTGTGGCACTAAGATCAGCTACTATGGGGGCCCTCTGGTTTGTCATAGCCCCAGGGCCCTACATGATCTTAATCCGGGCCTGCTCACACACAGTCACACACACACAGTCGCTCACGCACGCAGTCGCACACACACACAGTCTCACACACACACAGTCTCACACACACACAGTCTCACACACACACAGTCTCACACACACACACACGCACGCAGTCACACACACACACACGCACACAGTCAGTCACTCACACACACACACACAGTCAGTCACTCACACACACACAGTCAGTCACTCACACACACACACACACACACAGTCAGTCACTCACACACACACACACACAGTCAGTCACTCACACACACACACACACAGTCAGTCACTCACTCACACACACACACACACAGTCAGTCACACACACACACACACACACAGTCAGTCAGTCACTCACACACACACACACACACAGTCAGTCACTCACAAACACACACACACACAGTCACTCACTCACACACACACACACACACAGTCAGTCACTCACACACACACACACACACACAGTCAGTCACTCACACACACTCACACAGTCAGTCACTCACACACACTCACACAGTCAGTCACTCACACACTCTCACACACACAGAGAATGGCAGTTAATGGAGTCTAATGAGTCTAATGTGTCCTCGACTACCTCTACTACAGTTTTTCTCAATTGCTAAAACACTAAACCCTACTGTCTGAACCAAATGCTCAGTTGCCTGAACCCACTGATTGAATCAATCACTCTTTTGGCAAAACCATAAGCACTTTTCACCTGTTTAGACACAACTTGCCAACACATTTTCATTGTGATGCACTCGTGCTGCATAATGGTGAGCACAGGTGACAAAAGTCAAACACAATTAAAGCACAGATGTCACCACTTGAACACAACAACTCAAAATTGATCACACTTGTGGCTAATGATGTGAGGGAACATATACAGTAAGCCAGTTCAGAGAGCACTGGTTTGTGAGGCCCTACAATGGATAGAAATCTGAGAGGAAGAGTTTGTGTGAGAGGAGGTCAAGGTGGTCAGCGAAGACAAAGAACAGTAATATCTGAGGAAATCAGAGCTACTGTGATTGACCATGTTCTTGTCCATGGTATGAGCATGAGGGAGGCTGGACAAAGGGGAGCAGCTTTCAAGAAATGGGTCCTAGCAATCGAGAAAAACTGTAGAACCTCTACTATCATGATACAAATGATTAGGGTGAATTCAGACTACCTCTACCAACTACTAGCTCTTCATTAAGATCTCATGAATGTAGAGGCGATCGCATCGCTCAGATAATGTTACACAATTAAAATAAAACATGACACACACATGTTGTGTAAATAATAATGTGTCTAAATAAACTGTTATAAAGATTGACGTTTATTGTAAAGCTCAAATAAGTTTAATTGCTTGTCAAAACTGCGTCTGTCCATTATTTTCTGAGGGATTTATATGACGCCGCCTCTGAGTGTAGATCCGATGCTGGATTGAGTTTACATTACACTGAGATCCGATCACAATGTGTCCTCGACTACCTCTGGACCAGGACACGCTAATCGGATAACATGTGGACAACATCCGGATATAGGTCACATGTTAATGCCAAGTGTAACCGCAGCCTTAGATTGCCATAAACACAGAGGGAGAACTAGAACAAGCCATCTCTCCCAACCTTGCACCCTGAACACAGCT